>CM042538.1:29050399-29065399 GCA_023630585.1 Cranoglanis bouderius
GTCGTCACCTCATAACCTGCATCATAACAGCCTGTTAGTGAGTTACTGAGTATCGGAGGAAAGGGACTGTGACAGCACATGGCTCAGACTAGAACATTTTCAAAATAAGATACGGAGCGTGCTGTTCTAGGAAAATAATCAACGACTAAAGTGTTTTATTCCTGAATTGTTTTATTCCTCTTATACCACAGCAATTCGCCAACTATTACAAATTTTTATTAATTAAAGAATGACGTGTAATTTTTATCCACTGCAAAAAACGAGATCTTAACAAGTGAAAATATCTTAAATATGGGCAAATTTGTCTAATATTTCTCATTATGAAAAACACCGAGCAGCCATAACATTAAAACCACCTGACTAATATTGTGTAGGTCCTCCTTGTGCCTCCAAAACAGCTGTGAACCATCGAGGCATGGACTCCACAAGTGCTGTGGTATCTGGCACCAAGACGTTAGCAGCAGATCCTTTAAGTCCTGTAAGTTGCGAGGTGGGGCCTCCATGGATCGGACTTGTTTGTCCAGCACATCCCACAGATGCTCGATCGGATTGAGGTCTGGGGAATTCGGAGGCCGAGTCAACACGTTGAACTCTTTGTGATGTTCCTCAAACCATTCCTGTACAATTTCTGCAGTGTGGCAGGGTGCATTATCCTGCTGAAAGAGGCCACTGCCATTAGGGAATATCGTTGCCATGAAGGGGTGTACTTGGTCTGCAACAATCTTTAGGTTGGTGGTACGAGTCAAAGTAACATCCACATGAATGCCAGGACCCAAGGTTTCCCAGCGCTTTTTGCAGTGGACAGGGCTCAGCATGGGCACTCTGACCAGTCTGCAGCTACGCAGCCCCATACGCAGCAAGCTGTGATGCACTGTGTGTTCTGACACCTTTCTATCATAGCCAGCATTAGCTTTTTCAGCAGTTTGTGCTTCAGTAGCTCATCTGAGGGATCGGACCAGACGGGCTAGCCTTCACTCCCCACACACATCAATGAGCCTTGGAGGCCCATGACCCTGTCGCCGGTCAATGGTTGTCTTTCCTTTGACCACTTTTTGTTTGTTTTGTTAATGCTCTGACCCAGTCGTCTAGCCATCACAATCTGGCCCTCGTCAGAGTCACTTAGATCCTTACGCTTGCCCATTTTTCCTGTTTCCAACACATCAACTTTGAGGACTGACTGTTCACTTGCTGTGTAACATATCCCACCCCTCGACAGGTGCCACTGTAATGATATAATCAATGTTATTCACTTCACCTGTCAGGCTATGTCAAGATTGAAATTAGTTAAAATGTCTAGGAATAGGTTTAATAATCATATATTTAGTTTATGGTCATGAAATACTGGACCAATTTGACTATATTCAGGATATTGTCACTTGTCGTTTTTTTTGCAGTGTAGTTCCTGTTATCACTTACGTTTTAGCAGATATAAAAAGTCATTCCCTCACCACGCTGTGTTTTTTTTTTTCTCTCATTTGAAGTTAATGATAAGGGTGTACACCTCAGGCTTCCAACTGATACAGAGTTACAGCAAATCTACCTCAGCTAACCCATTAAATTATTTACACATCAGTTTAAAATTCTGCATTATTCTCAACACACCAGTTGTCTGTCCTTTGTTCATGATGGATTTATAATCGACTACAATCAAACATTCGTTGCCTTTTACATCCACGCATCGATCCAAATCCTCCAATCGTTACACCCCTAGTTAATAAAAGAAAAAAATGCAGTTTATTATGCTACTGAGAAACTGCAAAGCCTACTACGGAAAGTATCACGTATTAAAACGAGCACATTAATATAAACCTGTGATTTGCACACGCACATGTACACACAAACACACAACAGAGGGTTGATTTCACATCTCTGAACCGAGGTTAAAGGTGCTCGTCAGAGCTTGACTCCAGCGACGCAGTGAAAGGGGTCATTACCCAGAATGCAACGCTACAACTCTAGCACAAATTGGGCCATGCAGCTGGTGCCTGATGGAGGTCAGCAGGATCAGGCGTAGTGGACAGTCAAATCTAAAAATCCAGCCAACCTTCGTTAACAATTCAGCCAAAAGCCGTCCTTTCGGCGCTTTTCAATGTTTAGACAAATGTTTAATTACCACATCCCCTTCATTTCTGATAACATCGGAGCGAGAAAGAGAGCAAAACAAACCTCCTCTCCAAACAGAGAGGCTTTTTACAGGAACAGATTGAAAGCTTTTTTTTTTTTTTTTTCCTGAATAATAATTCCACAGCCAACGCACATTTCATCATCTATGACTTGGTGGAGCAGAGCTGAAATGACAATTATATAAATGAATATGTTAATATACGTGGCGTGATAATGCACAAGATCAGAACTGTGCAAGCTGCTGATTGTCTTTAATTATATTTTGCTTTCCAATAGAACGACTAAAAAAAAAAAACCCACACACAATAACAACTTGGCTTAATTTGTCTCGAACGTCTTTGTGAAAGTCTTTGGAGAAATCTCTGTAATAAGATTCCACTGAGAATCGAGAAGCACTCAAGTGATGCTGAAAATCTGACAGGAATATAAAAAATGTTTCTACACCGTTTCTTCCATCTAGAACCCTAAAGGGTCGTATGGCTTGTCCCTTAATGGTACATAGAACCCACTCAGAAAAGATACCAAGTCGAACCACTTTAAGATGTAATGGACACATAAAATATCCAAACATTAAACATCAAATTCGTTATTCTTGTTCTTCTGCAGGATGAAGACCATGAAGTTGTGTAGCATAATGATGTTCTCCACTGGGATTCACCTTTTAAATGAACACATTTAGGTTACATAACAGATGTTGAGTGTTCAGAGCTAAGGGCGGCTGCTGTTCGGAACATGGACAGATGGCTGCACTTTTCCCCGATCTCCCTTTGGCCTTGTTCACCTACGCCGACACGTCCCTCTCCACCAAACATACAGGAAAAGCCCTGGCCGGGACCAATTAGCAGTTTAAAAGAAGCTTTATGGTGATCTTAAAGATGCAGAATACTTGGTCGAATGATTAAAAAAAAAAAAACCACATGCAAATAATAAATGAAAGCCAAGAGGAGTCAGTTAGCATGATGTGTATGCTAGATCTAATTTACCTTTAGCATTTTCGGCTAGGTTCTCCCTATCATGAGGAGATCATGAACTCCACTCCAAACGATACTACAGTTAACCAAATCACAGGTATCTGTCTGCTCAGGAAAACGAAAAGAAAAAAAAAAAAAAAAGCTCCACATTTTTCATTCAAGTTAAAGCAGAAATGTATAATAAATAAACTCCTAAATGAACTTAAAGTATGAAAGTAAACGTACACAAAGGCTTCATAAAAGAAAAAGCCATCATTGGTACGAGTTACTGATGGTGAGTTACTGGCTCCTTCACCAAAGAACCAAGGCTAACTAGCAACGGCTTTATGGCTAACCTTTAAAATGTTAGCTAGCATGATAAAAACTCAAACTTAATAGCTAGCTGTCAAAATACAAATGGCTAATGATAAATACAAAGTGTACGAAGCAGGAGATACATTAAAGTGATGGTATTAGGCATCATTGTCACTTTCAAATCTGTTTAGATGTGTTCGAAATTTAGATCGACTCCTTGAAGCTAAAATGTCACGTTATGACGTTACAAATACATGATTATAAAGAACTGAAGCGGTGTTTGAAAATGTAGCAAGCAGAAATATTGGTCTTTGGAAATCTAGGAAGTAAATTTCTGAAGTATTAGGTGAAAGAAAAGCTCAAGTTGACTGGACTTAGGTACGGTAAAAAAGTACTGGTTGTGTGATAGATTAAAACATAAATAATGGGGCGGGAATTGGCATTGATACAGTTTGGAGAAACTGGGTTGATTTTTATTTTTTCTAAGGGCGACTTATTTCTTTAATATAGAAGAACCCAGATTTGGAATTGCCATCCTCGGTGTCAACCATGAATCTTGCAGCCAAACCAATTTTGAATGTGAAGTCTTATATTCCTCTCCCAAGAGTAATGCTAATATCCCCAGCTTCACGAGCTTCAAACATTTCCTCCAACACACCCTCTGCTCTGTATAGCTCATTGGGGTGACATTCAGTTAATTAGATTTTTGGCATATGATAAAAAAAAAAGAAAAAAAAAAAAAGAAAAGCCCCTCATTTGAATTTGCTAACTGTCATAAATCCCCAATCCACAAATTTCCCAGCATGACATGCACTCCTAGTGTTTTAATGGTGACATGTGTTTTTGTCTTGGCTTCAGTCCTGTCTCTGCCCCGTCTCACTTCCCTCTTCACCTGTTCACTGTTTATCTCTTGATTACTTTTTTGTCTTTCTCTAACCGCGAAGTCTTGCCAATGGTATCGCACATTTCTGAGCCTTGTTTTCCTGTTTCCTTGTTGTTGTTGTTGTTTTTTTGTATTCCTAGTTAGACTTCATGGTTTATTACTTGCTTATGATTATGGATTGCCATCGGATTATGTCATCTGTCTGTACTCTGACCCCCTGCTTGGAATACGGATAATGAGTTGTGGATTCGCCAAAAACGAGAATAAATGAAGGACACGCCGTTACGCACTTGCGGTTACTTCACTGTAGAATAAATCAGATTGAGGAGAGATTTGTTAGAAAGATGTCATTTGTAATGTAATACTAATTCACATGAAATATTCTTAAAATATAGACTAAACTGGTGAACTCTGTTACATCAGCATTCACCAGAACCAGACCTGGGATTAATCCTTATCAATTTAATGAGCGGCTTTATCCAGGCTCACACGGCCGCACGACGTTGGCAGAGGAGACAGGCGGTGAACAAAATTAATAATGCAGTGCTGTCTTGTGCCCAAAAGCTGATACATTCTTTATTAGGGCACCCCAGAGAGGTGGAGAGAGAGAAGGGGAGCATGCTGCCACTAGGGCCTGAGGAATAAAGCGATTTATGGCTCCTCTAGGAAAACACCTCTCCAAGCTGTGACAGAGGGTAAGTGCTACAAGGGGAGGCCTTTATATTTATGTTTTATTGAAGGAATGTAATTACACGCAATATTAATAGTAAATGAAACATTCTCAGATGGCTTCAACTTACGGGGCAGATAAAGTTATACTGTACGAAGCCGTAAATAAACTTGGGAATGAGACAAAGACAAAGAATGAAAAGATTCGGGCATACAAGACTGGTGAGTAAGACTAACTCCAAACGCCAGTGATGTAGGAGGGTAGTAGCTCATATCTTTGAACAGAGCACAATAAAGAGCGCAAAGAGGCACGCATGTCCATGCGCCTTCAGGCAAAACAGCCTCTCAAAGGAGACATTACAAAGCCGGGAGAACAAATCTGGTAGATCAGATGATGCATCACCCAAAGGACAGGCGCTACCAATGATGCTAAATAAGTCCTAATCGAAAGACGGCTCTCCATCGCATCAGACGTTAAGACGTGCCGCTCACCAGACGAGGTCAACCAGGGCGACGCTCGGAACCGCACGAACAAAAGACGTCTCGAATTCCGAAGATTCCACCGAATCTGCGGCTTTGAACCGTGTCTAAAAACAGGAAGAAAAATGCATGGATAATCTCAACCCTAAAGGCAGTTAACAACCTTAACTGGCACCCCATGAGCCCCAAATCAGGAGTGAATTGGGGCTTAGAATAAAAATGAAGGGTCTAGAAGACGAGGTCTCTTTGTGCCAGCGGGGAGTGTGGATGAAGAAGGGTCATTGATAGGCGAGAGTCAGAGCCGCTGGTCAAATGAGTGTGACTGAAGCACAGTGAATAGTAGTGTGCGAGAGAGGGGATGCTGAGGAGTGTGTGTGCAATAGGGGCACTGTTTTATGCACAGCGTCACAGCGCCTGAGGCTCAGATATGATTGGCTGTGACCGGTATTCAGGAGCTGGCCAGACTTCAGCTCATTATAGGTCAGTGTGGAGTCTGACAGGAAGAAGATGGTGATGTGATGATCGGGAATATATTGTGTACATACAGACTCTAGTCATTATTGTCCTGGAAGTGCAAATTCATAAAAACACACACACACACACACACACACACACACACACCTTTCTCTGTAATCTTGCACACTCCAGCAGCCCAGTGCACTCGATCAGCCTTGCCCTCTTGATTAACAGCCCAATAGCGGTGGCCGCTTCCTTTCCCCGGACAGCCAGCAACGCTAAAAAAAAAAAAAAAGAGCAATCCAGGCGGTAGCAAAGTGTCCCGCTGGAGCCCTGGCACCCCTCCACTCCCTGCACACCGCACAATAATTGAAAAACGGTGAGAGGCCGCCAGCTCTGGTGCAGGGGAAAGAAAACAAGGCAGTGAGGGAGTAAAGAACGAGAGAACAAGAACAAGCAGGAGGGGAAAAATCAGTGCAGAGGACAAAGGCTAGACGAAAGAAAAAAGTTGGGGAGACAGAGATGAATTAGCAGCTTTCGGTGTCGATGCTCATCGGCATGCTGTGCGTGGAGTGGAAGAAGAGTAGACGAGAGAGGAAAACTGAGAAAGAGATATGGTCCAATAGCGCTGTTCTAATACGTGATCCTGCATTTCGTTCATATTTCCACTGCCACTAGTCTTAGAGAAAATATACTGAACTGTACCACTGCTTGTCTGAAGTGTGGTACTCTCAAGCATACATCCTTTTTACCTTTATTTAAATGTAAATAAAACTATCATGAAGCTAAGAAATATCCAAAGACGCTTCTAAGAGCTTGGTTTCATTTCTTTGCCCATGTTCATCCGTTTACTGGAGAATCCCATCGCTTTTCCGATACGTCTAATCTGAACCCAGAACCATGTGTACCCATGCCATCCAATTCCCATCACATGATGGTACCCATTAAAAAAAAATAAAAAAATTAGCAGTTCTTATAGGCTGTGGGATGGTGACATCATTTCCCGTGTGACGCTAGGATTAACAAGCAACAATGGATGTGCAATATTTACATTTATTGATTTTAAGGCGTGTAAGGAATAAAAACACGTAGTGGTGTGGGAAGGGAAAGGAAAGGGAAGGAAGCAAGGAAGGACGTGACAGAGGAAGGAATGAAGAATGGAAAATGGAAGGAAAGGGAAGGAAAGTTGGCTCTAAAAGGAGGGAGGGAGGGAGGGAGGAAGTGACAGTAAGGAATTAAAGAAGGAAAAAGAAAGGAAAGGAAGGAAAGGAAATGAAAGAGGGCTCTAAAAGGAGGGAGGGAGGGAGGAAGGAATGAATTAGAGAGAGAGGAAGGAACAGATGAAAAAAGGAAGGAAGGAAGGAAGGAAGGAAGGAAGGAAGGAAGGAAGTGACAGAGGAAGGAAGGAAGGAAGGAAGTGACAGAGGAAGGAATTAGGGATGGAAAAATCAAAGACAGGGTGGTGTGTTGAAGTGAAGCTACACTTACCACCCACAAGTTGATTATTTTCCTATAACAGCATGCCTAGAAGTGCTTTATTCCTCTTATAAAACAGCGATTTGCAGACGCTAAGAGTTTTTTTAGATTATTATTGTTACAGAAAATGAATCGACGCCATCTGACCGAACAGAATTGAGAATTCAACAGCGCTGTGGTATAAAAGCGGATTACAACTGAACAGGATACAATCCAAGAATCCAGCTCATCCAATTAAGGGTTAAAGATCTCATCCAAGGTGCCAACATTCTGCTTCAACTTTTTTTTTTCTTTTTGGCTTTTCTTTGGTTTTAAAAGAGCGCACTGCCAGCGAGAACCCAGCAGAAATAAATCCAGTATCTCCTGAGCGGAGGTAGAGCCGCACCTTTATGAGCGATACAATCGATGGGGATGTAATTACAGCGTGTGCAGGCCGTGATAAGTGAAGAGCCAGTCTGTTTCGGAGGTGCATGAACAAAAGAAGCGGGTGGAGAGAGCGCTCAATAATGATTTACACAGTTTAATAAAAAAATTTTTTTAAACCCAAACACGAGCGGGATGCCACAGATAACGAGCAGAAGGGGGGGGGAATCAAGAGAAAGCATGCAAAATACAGATTTAACAACTAATTAATTGGTAAGATAAAGCAGGAGCGTCCTGTCAGGGAGAGACAGACAGTCGAGCAGACAGACAGAGAGACAAAGTGATGTACGATCCAGAGTGGGGGGAGGGGGCGGGAGAGGGGGCTGGGGGGGGGGGGGGGGAGTTGGAGAAGATCAAGTAAGCAAGTATTGGTTACATAATCAGTGGTGTGGAGGGAAGTGTGGCTGAACGCTGGAGCTCAGCGCAGGGTTTTGTGTGAAGCGTGGCCAAAGCGTTGAGGTGTGTACAGCAAAAACTGCTAAAGCGCCAGGCTGGAGTGAAACACCACTCAGGGAAAAGGATAGAAGGAGGGAGGAACAGATGAAGAAAGGAAAGGAGCTGAAAGGAAAAAGGAATGATGGAAGACAGGAAGTGTGGATGAACGCTGGAGCTCAGCACAGGGTTTTGTGTGAAGCGTTGCCAAAGGGTAGAGGTGTGTACAGCAAACACTGCTAAAGCAGTGAAACATCATTCGGGGGAAAGGGAAGGATTGTGGGGAGGGTAGGAGGGGGGGAGGGAGGGAGAGAGGGTGGAAGGAAGGAAAGGAGAAAGGAACAAATGAAGGAATGAAGGAAAAGGGAGGGAAGGAAGGAAGGAAGGGAAAGGAAAGGAAAGAAGGGAGGAAGGAAGTAACAGAGGAAGGAATGAAGAATGGAAAAAGGAAAGGAAAGGAAAGGAAAGGAAAGAGGGCTCTAAAAGGAGGGAGGAAGGAAGGGAGGAATTAGAGCGAGAGGAAGGAAGAAATGAAGAATGAAAGAAGGAAAAGAAAAGGAAGGAAGTGGCAGAGGAAGGGATTAAGGAAGGAAAGGAAGGAGAAGAAAAGAAGGAAGGAAAGGAAAGAGGGCTCTAAAAGGAGGAAGGAACAAATGAAGAATGAAAGAAGGAAAAATAAAGGAAGGAAGGAAGTGACAGAGGAAGGAATTAAGGAAGGAAAAAGAAAGGAAAGGAAGGAGAGGAAAAGAAAGGAAGGAAAGGAAAGAGGGCTCTAAAAGGAGGGAGGGAGGAAGGAAGGAAGGAAGGAAGGAAGGAACAAATGAAGGAATTAATGATGGAAAAAGAAAGGAAAGGAAGGAGAGGAAAAGTAGGAAGGAAAGGAAAAGAAAGGAAGGAAAGAAGGCAAAGAGGGCTCTAAAAGGAGGGAGGAAGGAAGGAAGGAAGGAGGACGAAAGGAAGAAAAATGAAAGAAATGGGGGATCTAAAAGAAGGAAAGGGGAAAGAAAGAAGGATGCTGAGTGCTCTGATGGTAAGTGTGGCTGAACGCTGGAGCTCGGCGCTCAGTGCGGGTTTTTGTATGAAGCGTTGCCAAAGTGGTAAAAGTCCTGCGTACTGCACTGCTGAAGCTCCAGGCTGGTGTGAAACACCACTCGTGACTCATCCCCAATCACTCATCACTCAAACAACTCGTTTGAAGGTATTTTCTGGGTTTGATTTGACGTTCAGCACAGCTTTTCACATGTGTAATGTGCACGGCTAAACTAATTACTGCTAATCCACATAGCTAGTGCTGTACTGGACACAGCTACACATCATAAATAATCATCACTGC
Organism: Cranoglanis bouderius; assembly: GCA_023630585.1. Lineage (NCBI taxonomy): Eukaryota > Metazoa > Chordata > Actinopteri > Siluriformes > Cranoglanididae > Cranoglanis > Cranoglanis bouderius. Next base: position 29,059,941 of record CM042538.1, read on the forward strand.
CACAAAAAATGTGATGCCAGTCTGACAAATCAGTGTGAGTGTGTGTGTGTGTGTGTATCTGTGTGAGTGCATGGGTGTAATTAATTGAATGTGTTTGTAATTAGAGGAGAACGAGACGCACGTTTGCTTTTGTTTGCTCGTTCGGTCGCTTCAGCGTCACGGAAAACGGCTGCAGGAATAAATTGATTACACAGACGTCTAATCACGCTGAAATGATCCCTTTCATTCCTGAGGGTTAATTACTGACCAGTAAACACACTCCGTTATATCTCGCTAGGCCAGGCGTGAGGGAGAACGTGTCAAACACGTCAAGAGAAAACCTCGGACTGAGGACGTGGTGCAACTAGCGGAGTAGTAATGACATCGCGTATCTTTTTTCACCACGTTGTAGGAAAATGACATCCATCTTTTACCAGAAACCTAGAGAGTAGGATATCTAGTGTATACATATGTTTAAGAATGTAACGTTATTGCATTTCATTTGCAGGGACATTGAATGATGTGTAACAAATTGCTTTTTGTGTGTGTGTGTGTTTTGCGACTTGCTGCACTTTGTCCACCATAAAAAATAAATAATAAATAAATAATAAATAAATAAACAAAAGACATTTTGTCCACCACAAAAAATAAATAAATAATAAATAAATAAACAAAAGACATTTTGTCAAAACAAATTTTTGTGAAAGCAATATGTTATTTTGTGGAAAATCGAATTAAATTAAGGACAACAGAACAAAAATAATATTAAATTAAATGCAGTAAACTAAAAAAAAAAAAACATTAATTAAAAAAAAAAAATAATAATCAATTTACCAAATGGCTAAAGAAGTTGTTTCCACAACAAACAAAAAAACCCAAAAAACAACAACAACAAACAAGCAAACAAACCCAAGATCTTTTTGTCAACACGTTAGTTTGTGCAAAAAAAAAGAGAAATAAATACATAAATAAATAAAAGTAACTAAAATGAAACAATTAAATTAAGCAGAACAGAACAAAATAATGTTAAATTAAATTAAATCAGACATTTAAAGCCCTGAATGATTTCCCTTGGTGTGTGAGTACAAGTGTGTATATAACTGCATTTCCCACATACACAGTATTTGACTTCACTTACGTAATGTACATCATTAGATTATATTTTCTGATAAATGTCGGAAATAAGTATCAGACCTTTTACTTTGCACTGATCTGCGTTTTTCCTACTAAACCAGATCGAATGCATTTTTTAAAAATTACTAAGAACAGTTTGCACTCAAGTCTCAATCGTTGAACAGGTAATAACTTCAGTTCAGTATGATAGCTTTCAAGTTTAAATTATAATGACTCTGATGCTCACACTCATAAGTTGCTCATAAGTTCTTGTTTACACAATTAGCACTTTTTACCATTTATAGTACACAGTTATAGAAGGGAAATTATTTACTGCACTATCCGGTGTCACCCAGATGACGACGGGTTCCCTTTCGAGTCCTCTCAAGGTTTCTTCCTCATGTCATCTCGGAGTTTTTCCTCGCCACCGTCACCTCTGGCTTGCTCATTAGGGATAAGTTTAAAAATTTAAAATTTCTGTCCTGAATTTATATATTTCTGTAAAGCTGCTTTGTGACAATGTCAATGTCCATTGTTAAAAGGGCTATGAAAAATCAAATTGAATTGCATACATAGCTGACAGAGTAACATATTAGCTCGCTGTTTATGTAATTAAAATAATATATTTTTAAAAATACAGAATTATAGCTAGAGTATGTATAATATAGATATTGTAACCCGCTCTCGCATTTCTTATTGCTTTCTTTTCCACTTATTGCATGTTTCATTTCTCTTTTGGAGGGCATATTTTTTTTCTGGAGCTAAGCTGTCAGGGCCAGGGTTTTAATAAACTCCCTTGGTTCCGATAACAGAGAGAGAGAGAGAGAGAGAGATGAATGAACACACTGAGATGTAATATCTCTCATAACTGTGACTAAAACGCTTTCTAATGGGTGACCACTTATCAGGATCTTTGGTTTGGCTCTTTTAATCAGCCTTTCCCCTCAGGCGCTCTCACAGTTTTAGTCAAACACTGACTTTTAGTGCTCGCTCACACACACACACACACACACACACACACACACACACACACACACACACACACACACGTGCAGATACCACACTGACATAGAAAGGAAGACAAGCAACTGTCCACTGAGAAAAGTCTGACTGTCAGGTTCACAGATCAGTTATAGTGGGGGGTCGAGAGACATAGAGAGATACTAAGAAACACAGAGAGAGAGAGAGAGAGAGAGAGATGTTTGATATGAGAGCACATTCCAAAGAACAGAACAGATCCCTCTAACTCCCTCCACCACTGCGACTCGCCCTCCGGTGGTTACCATGGCAACAGTGAGGTGGACGATATGTTTGTGTGTGTGTGTGTGTGTGTGTGAGAGAGAGAGAGACAGAGAGACAGAAAGAGAGAAAAATGAGATGGACTAAGACAGACGGATGGAGGGAGAGATAGAGAGAAAGACAGTGAGAGGGAAAAACACAGACAGAAATTGAGGCAGAAAGATACAGAGAGAGAGTCAAGCAGATGTAGAGGGGGGAGGGGGGAGGGGGGAGGACTGAGGTCACATCTCTACCTTTAGAGTTTGAGGGACGTAACAGCTCAGGGTTTCAGGTAGTTCAGCTCTCTTTCTTTCTCTCTCTCTCTCTTTTTCCCTTTCTTTTTCTTTTTCCATCTCTCTATCTCTGCAGGAACAGCACCACTGAATCTCCTCTGAATACTAAGAATGTCTCTTAAACGCTACACTGACTAAAGCTGTTTTTCATCCTGAACACAGAGAAGCTACACTCCGCACTCTGCTCTCACTCGCCGCTCACTCTGCTCTCACTCGCCGCTCACACTCCTCACTCTGCTCTCACTCGCCGCTCACTCTGCTCTCACTCGCCGCTCACACTCCTCACTCTGCTCTCACTCGCCGCTCACACTCCTCACTCTGCTCTCACTCGCCGCTCACACTCCTCACTCGCCGCTCACACTCCTCACTCGCCGCTCACACTCCTCACTCTGCCCTCACTCTGCCCTCACTCTGCCCTCACTCTGCCCTCACTCTGCCCTCACTCTGCCCTCACTCGCCGCTCACACTCCTCACTCTGCCCTCACTCTGCCCTCACTCTGCCCTCACTCGCCGCTCACACTCCTCACTCTGCCCTCACTCGCCGCTCACACTCCTCACTCTGCCCTCACTCGCCGCTCACACTCCTCACTCTGCCCTCACTCGCCGCTCACACTCCTCACTCGCCGCTCACACTCCTCACTCGCCGCTCACACTCCTCACTCGCCGCTCACACTCCTCACTCGCCGCTCACACTCCTCACTCGCCGCTCACACTCCTCGCTCTGCCCTCACTCGCCGCTCACACTCCTCGCTCTGCCCTCACTCTGCGCTCACACTCCTCGCTCTGCCCTCACTCTGCGCTCACACTCCTCGCTCTGCCCTCGCTCTGCCCTCACTCTGCGCTCACACTCCTCGCTCTGCGCTCACACTCCTCGCTCTGCGCTCACACTCCTCCCTCTGCCCTCGCTCTGCGCTCACACTCCTCGCTCTGCGCTCACACCTCCTCCCTCACACGCCTCCCTCACACTCCTCCCTCACACGCCCTCCCTCTGCCCTCACACTCCTCCCTCTGCCCTCTCACTCCTCCCTCTGCCCTCTCACTCCTCCCTCTGCCCTCTCACTCTGCTCTCACTCTGCTCTCACTCTGCTCTCACTCTGCTCTCACACTCCTCGCGCCGCTCTCACACTCCTCGCGCCGCTCTCACACTCCTCGCGCCGCTCTCACACGCCTCGCGCCGCTCTCAAACGCCTCACGCCGCTCTCACACGCCTCATGCCTCACTCTGCTCTCACACGCCTCATGCCTCACTCTGCTCTCACACGCCTCACGCCTCACTCTGCTCTCACACGCCTCACTCTGCTCTCACACGCCTCACTCTGCTCTCACACGCCTCACTCTGCTCTCACACGCCTCACTCTGCTCTCACACGCCTCACTCTGCTCTCACACGCCTCACTCTGCTCTCACACGCCTCACGCCTCACTCTGCTCTCACACGCCTCACGCCTCACTCTGCTCTCACACGCCTCACGCCTCACTCTGCTCTCACACGCCTCACGCCTCACTCTGCTCTCACACGCCTCACGCCTCACTCCGCTCTCACACGCCTCGCGCCGCTCTCACACGCCTCGCGCCGCTCTCACACGCCTCGCGCCGCTCTCACACGCCTCACTCCGCTCTCACTCTCCTCACTCCGCTCTCACTCTCCTCACTCCGCTCTCACTCTCCTCACACTCCTCACTCACCTCACACTCCTCACTCCACTCACTCTCACTGTGGTTTTACAGAAGACACACAGTGACACTGAGTGGGAATAAAAGTGTCACTCTCAGTTACGAACAAAAGCTGCTGTCACATCCACTTTGTAATCACTTCATAATCACAAGCCATGACGTAGTGCATCCAGAGCTCGACACCACAGCTACTGCCAGGCCCGAGATACATTCCATTATTGCTGATGCACCTGATACCAACAGCATACACACACACACACACACACACACACACACACACACACACACACACACACACATACACAAAGAAGCCTTTTCTTTTGTCACATATACATTATAGCACAATGAAATTATTTTCTTTGCATATCTCAGTTTGTTAGGAAGCTGGGGTCAGAGCGCAGGGTCAGCCATGACACAGCACCCCTGGAGCAAAGAGAGTTAAGGGTCTTGCTCAAGGGCCCAAGAGCTTGTGCCGGTGCTGGGGCTTGAACCTCCAACCATCTGATCAGTAACCCAGAACCTTAACCAGCACGTGTTTCACCATTGTGAAAGGAAGGAAGGAGAAAGAAAAGGAAAGGGACTAAAGGAAGCGAGGCAAAAAAAAGAAAGAAAAAAGAAAGAAAGAAATAAAGAAAGAGTGGGAGGAAAGGAAAGGAAGTAAGGAAAGGAAAGGAAAGGAAAGAAGAAATGGAGGCAAGAAAAAAAACAAAGAAAGAAAGAAAGAAGCAAAATAAAGATGCTGAAAGAGTTGCAAAAGAAGGAAGGAAGGAAGGAAGGAATAAGCAAGATAAAGTAGCTGAAGAAAGCACAGAAAAAGAAAGAAAAGAAAGAAAGATAAAGAAAGAAAGACACAGGTATGAGCTGTGTATGAAAGCTTTCCATTCTCTGTGACAGAGTGAAAACTCCTGACTGAGGAAACACACTCAGAGTGCTTGTGCTTGTGCTTACAAACCGCCAGCTTAAAAAACAGACACTGAATTACTGCTCATTAAATATAAGTCTCATTTCTACATTTCCATCACCTGATGATTTTCATTTGTTAAATTAACTGTTAATAAAACAAGGCTTTAATTGAACCGAGAATAAATGCAGTAACTGATCATTAAAAAGTGCTTTTCTAATCGTG
>CM042538.1:29067899-29310399 GCA_023630585.1 Cranoglanis bouderius
GGCAGTTGGACCAGGAGTGTGATTTCCTGTCGTGGTTTTGGTCTCTGGCAGGCAGAGAGAGAGAGAGAGAGAGAGAGAGAGAGAGAGAGAGAGAGAGAGAGAGAGAGAGAGAGAGAGAGAGATGAGGAGAACGAGGCGACATAAGTGGCATGTCTCAATGAGTTTGTCATCACTGTTTACCAGAAATCTGGCTCATCAGAAGCCAAATGAGCGAGAGCAAACATCCGATAACTTCTGTCTCTGTGTGTGTGATTTATATATATATATATATATATATATATATAAGCTAGCAAGAAAATCATAAAACCTCCGCAGACGCCATTGTGCAGATAATTTACAATAATTCATTTAAACACACACACACACACACACACACACACACACACACACTGAAATACATATGAGATCTGTAATCCCTTTAAGACAATGTAATTGCATTGCAATGATGTCCATGACTAAGCCGGTAATTTATGCTGACTTCAGAAGATAAACTCAGTGTGACCTGTCATAGGCGTGTCAATAAACACAAATCAACCCGGTTTCTCCTTAATGGTTCTATGCAGTTCTCTAGAACCAGGGTGTGCAACGTGCTGATAAAACCAAAGACCTCCAAAGACCTTTAAATCACCACTTTTCAATGTTGTTTTTTCCCCCTTTCTGGCACATTTAACACTACAACAGAACTGTTCTGCTGGTGTTCCACCATGATGATGAGGAGATCCTCAATCACTTGTCTCTAGTGTCACATTCATGTTGTGGATTCTCCGACATGGGCTTGATCAAACCATCTTAATCTTAATCTTGAAGAGAGGGATGCTTTCTGAAGAGGTTTTACTTTCCACAGAACCCAACAATAGGGTAACAGGATGCAATTGAGCAATTAAGGGGTAAGGGTCTTGCTGAAGGACTCAACTGTGGCAGCTTGGCAATGAAGGTTCTCCAATATGGACATGATCAAACCAACATAAAGAAATTTTCTGAAGAGGTTCTTCATAGAACCCTCCAACAGAGGGTTCACCCAGAGTGACAGGATACAACTGAGCAGTTGAGGGTTAAAGGTCTTGCTTAATGGCCCAACTGTGGCAGCTTGGCAATGCAGGTTTTCCAGCATGTACTGTACATGATCAAACCAACAGAAAAACATTTTTAAAGAAGTTATTCATAGACCAATCCAATAGAGGGTTCCCTCAGAGTGCCAGGGTAGAATTGAGCAGTAGAGGGTTAAAGGTGTTGTCTAATGACTCAACTATGGCAGCTTGGCAATGCTGGGATTTCAACTCACAAATGACCCAACAGCAGGCCAAAGCCTTAACCACTGAGCAACAACTTCCCTGCCCTTGGCATCACATTCACACACTGGGTTCTCCAAGATGGGAAAGATCAAGCCAACATAAGCCTCCTGTAGATGTTCTACATAAAACCCTCTCGGAGAAGGAAACTCTTTGTTGTAGTGTTCTACAAAGAACCTTGAAGGGTTGTTCTCCAGAGGGACAAACCAAAATAATTCTGAAGGCTGTATAACAACTTTAATAGTGGAGGATTGTAATTTCCACCATCACAAACTCCCTAGTTATGCTTCAGAGATCCTGGGGGGTCAGAGGGTAACACTTTGTTGTAGGGTTTCTTTTTTTTTTAAAAGAACCTTGAAGGGTTCCCAGTGGAACAAACCAAGTAATCCTTAACAGATCTAGATTTTGGTTTCTTTTCAAAGAGTGGTTGATTATGATTTCCATCACTCTAATGACCGTCCTTGAGAACCACGTTCCTAATTAATCCGACTTTCGTATCCTTGTTGGCAAGGAAGCTTTCTATAGACGTTCTACTTAGAACTCCATTTGACAGGGAAGCGCCTCCATTGTGTCTCTCACCTCTTATACGCGTATATACAAACCAAAGTTTCTGAAATTTAGCATAGTTGTAAAGACAAACTGGCACTCGTCAGCGTACCCCCTTGATTTCCTGTTGACTCAGACTGGCCTCTGACGTTTGGCAGCCTAATTCCTAATCCGCCCCTTTCCCATTGTATTTTCTCTTTCACTCGCTCTCTTTCTCTTTTCGGTTTTTCTTCTCTCAACTGTCAAACGCTAAAGTCTGTCTCCACACTATAGTCCTGAACCTGAGGACTGTCACCCCGCTGGCAGGTGCTCTTGCATATTCATGATCCGACCGGGTTTCCGATTCCACAAAGGGGAAACTGGCCATCTCTCAGAGGTAAACAAACACTATAGTAGGTAATATACTGGCCTAGCAGCGTATGCATATTTTTACTTGCAGATTAAGAGTGCCTCCGGGTGCAGGAAAGTACCAATTAGTAATGGGCAATTACACACCAACAGATCTGGGAAGCTTTGGAGGATAGTGGACAGAGAAATGTGTTGTTCTTATACAGAATGGGAGCTGGTCAACTTGTATTGGAGTCTGTAAATCTTTCATAGTAGATCTTTGATGTGTAATCGTTTTTATGGACAAGAGTTTTAGAAAAAAAACAATAAGATGGAAAAATGACATCACTGCTTTACTGTTTAACGACTTCATGATTTTAAAGACTTCAGAACAACCAACTATAGTATATTCAATAAGAAAGAAAGAAAGAAAGAAGTTAAACTAATTCTACATTCAAACAGATTAATGTTTACTGTATTCACAAATGAAATCCATGTGGTATTCAGAACTTCACAAGTTTCTTAATATAGCCAACCCTGGTCAAATTCTGTTAGCAATTATTGCTAAATATATTTACAGTGTAATACGAGTCTTTTCTCAGTAATTTATTATCATATCTGAGGAAAATGTTGGCATTGCAGATAATTTTGCCTCGTTTCCACCGTCATTCTACATTCATGTAAACAACGTAACTGCTACGTGATAGCTAGCTAAATCATTAGCTTGTGTATGCTTTCCAAGTTGCTGAATATTTCCCACTTCAGAAAAACAAAAGAAAATGAAGGTACTCAAAGGAATAATAAGAACTTCTGGGTATAAAGTAGCCTGTCCATTTTCTAGAAATTAGCCTTACAGCATTAGCATGCTACTCTGTTGCTCAACTAGCCAAACGAATCTCTTTTCACCTGGTAAAGAATTCGCTCTGCTTTTAAACATGTTATTTGATGATCTCAAACCACAATGATTTATTAACTGTTCATACAGAATGAACATTTACTTCTTATTCTTAATCTTCTTATTCTTTGACAAGGCTTCATGTTCAGCTAGCAGTCACAGAAATTGCGCCGTGACATCTAACATCTACAGTGCTGGAGACGTACGTTAGGCACGTGAGAGGAAAATTGCACGCGCACACACACACACACACACACACACACACACACACACACACACACACAAAGGAAAAATGGCTCTTTTATCGGAAACGGCTGCAAAACTTGATGGATACAGTGCCAAAGGTACACAAAGAAAAACACCCACCCACACACAAATGAACTTTTTCAGACCTCAAAATATGTTGCTTATTTATTTATTTATTTTTTTGCATGAACATAGCATTACCATGGAAACAGTGTTCAACAATAGTTATGCATGCCTGGATATGCTCATCCTTCCTAAAGGCTGGGCATTATTTATATATTTAATTAATTATTTATTTTACTTTTTCTTTTTTCTCCTGGTGATCTGGCTTAAGATTGTGGTATATTTAAAAAAAAAATATATATATATATATATTTTTTTAAAGACACGACATCTTTGCCGAATTGGAAACGACTCAGGAGATGTACTTCTCATAGGCTTTTAAAGACAGGCTTTCGGGAAGGACACCTCGCTCCCCAAACGCTTCTTTATCTCACTGTAGTGTTGACATTCACTGACTGTGTCAGCTCCTGCTGAATTTTCACCCAATACGTACTGAATATTCATCTCAAGGAAAGGAAGGAGAGTGCGTGTACATGAGAGAGAGAGAGAGAGATCAATAAATGATTTATGTCCTTTTTTTTATATAAATGGCCTGACAGATTAATCAGTAATTCACTCCCGAGAATAGCAATGATATGATAGCGCTAGGCTATAATGCACCCAAGGAGGGCAGGAGTCGTTGATGCTGAATGATAATGTGCGAGGGAAAAGAAGAGGAAGGTGACCTTATGTGATTTAAGAGCAAGTGCCAAAGCGAGCACACATACAGTAGGAATTCCCTTTATATCTCAGCGCTGGGCTTGCAGCATGTCGAACATTGAAAATCTTCCTCCACCTCCAGGAAGTGAAGCAACTTAAAAGCTCATGATGCCAAAAAGTCTGAAGTCACCGACGTATCAAAAGCGGTTTGTGGTCCGTAGGATTTTGTGACATTAATATACAGTAGGTATACATAAAATGTAGCTATGAAAGTACCTAAAAGCAACTTTCCATCAATGAGCCACAGTAAAAGAAGCAGCTAATTAACCCAATTCGTCAGGAATCCCTCCTCTCAGCACTGCTTGCTCTTGCTCTTAATTCTCCATGTGCTTTTGTTTATGTTTTGGTCTCATTTCCACCCCGTCCAGTCATTACCTTCGTTCTCGATCGTGTTCACCAGTTTTGTGTTCACCCTCGATTCATTTCTTTACTCATACCCTTGTGTTCCGCTGTATTTGTGCGTTTTTTTAAAAGCCGGTTATGTCCACGTCACGCCGGGATCGTGAACGGTGGGAGGCATCTTGGAGAGGGAGTGGGAAAATTCTTGAATGAGCATACATCTGTGTCTGATTAACACTGCTCTATTTATACACTGTGTTTCTTGTAGTGAGGTGCTAAATGTAAATAAAGGTAATAAAGGTTGCACAGGCAAATAAACGTAACAGCAGTTTCTCTTGTGCCTGTGTACTCATTCTCTTCACACCAAACAGGTGCCGAAAGCCGGGAGAATTTGAGAATGATACGTCATCATGGAGACCTCACCCCTAGCCAAAATTATTGCGCCACTCGCCAATTTAGATCAGAGTCATCAGCGAGGACAACACTTCGAGGCCCTGGTGGCAGCGCAGGCTGAAGACAGGCAGGTACTCCGAAACCTCGCACAATACTCCAGAAATTCCATGGATTACAAATTGTATTAAATAATTTGATCAGAAATGGAAAAATTATTGTATTAAACGTAATAAAATTCACACCGATAACCCGCACTTCATCAACCTGCCTCATCGACCCACACGTTACATTCAACCCAAAGGCCCTACCAAGACACATCCTGCCTCGGAAAGTAGCTGTAAACCTAATGCTAGTGACTAGCCTGCTCCAAACCTGAAAAAAAGAGTCACTCGAAATATTTTACTGGTTTAGTTCCTATAAAAAATAGGTTATTTTAACATTTATTATTCCTCACGACTGTTGAATTCTCGATTCTTACTGGTCAGAAGGTGTTTATTCGTTATCCGACAATAACGAATAAACAATAGTGTTTGCTGTGGTCTAATACGTTATCATTTCTATATGATCATTTCACAGGGATGCACCACATACTCTATGCCTATGATAAAAAAAAAAGTGTGGTGATGGATACATTTTATTTAACACTGATGTAAGGAGTCTCCAGTGTCAGAACTTTGTAACTTTTACGGTTTCTCTGTAACATGAAAAGCTGTGGTTTTTTTTTTGTTTGTTTGTTTTTTGTTTTATTAACTTCATCAAAAACCAATGACTTCCATCAGGAGGATGTAATAAAGCGTAAAATGTCCACAGCGAGTGTTAGCACGCCACGAGCAGCCTGTGAGTCAGCAGAAGGTGCATCGGTTGCATTTTAATGGAGCAGATGGTGGATATATCATGAACCGAACTGCCCGCAGGTTCCTCAGCTAGGATAGCACGGCGGAGCCGGTGAGGTCAAGCGCAAAGCGAGCACAATTGAGTGTTGCAGTTTGGACAAGTTTATTCTGACATTTAGTTGAAATTGTAAATGTGGAGGGACCGATTAGCATGGCCTGATTTGCATAAGCTAACTGTAATTCACCTGCATCCACTGTGCTAGATATTTTGGAAATGAGATACAAAAAAAAAAAAAAAAAAAAAAAAAAACCTCTCAGGAGATAATCACATGTGCGTCTTGGCCTCCTCTTGTGCTCTGCAGCTGCTTGTCTGTCTGCTCCCCTGGACTTGCAGATCATGCAGGTAGTTTAGCAGCTCGGTGCACTGTGGCATACTGGGATACCAGGCAGTATTTTTTTTTCTGGCGGGTGCATCTCATTTGCCTGAATTTGCATTTGTTCCGCATCAAGCAGAGCATGGAGAGGTGCTGGGTGGAAATGGGCAGGAAGTGAGCTGGCTGAGTGGAGGGTGCTCTGAGGGTGCCAGTGTGTGTGTGTGTGTGAGTGAGAGAGAGAGAGAGAGAGAGAGAGAGAGAGAGAGAGAGAGAGAGAGAGAGAGCGCTCAGGGAAAGAATCCCACTCCTGGTGTGTTTATTAAACCAAGGGGAAGGTTCTGTGTGTATGCATGTGTGCATTCTTCAGGTGGAAGGCAGGCACCCTGGAAGCCTGAGGTGATGAAACAGAGAGAGAGAGAGAGAGATGGAGAAAAGACAGACAGAAATAGAGAGAGAGAGACTGGAGAGGAACAGGTATTTTTTTCCCCGAATGCACGTCTAAATGCACATGCCCAGTCGAACCCCCCTCTGACACATCACAACTCATCCAGTCTCCTGACATAGCCTGACAGATTAAGTGCTTTTCGTCTTTTCAGTTCAGCGTTCCGCACGGAGGACAAAAAAAAAAAGGGGGGGGGAAACATTTTTTTGTAAGCACAGACAGCACACATTACCATTATTCCCCTAAGCGTTTAATGCTGTCGCCGGTGATTCAGAAAAGAAGAATGCAAGAGGTCAGGTGGGCTTTCTTCCATCTTTAGATATCCATAACAGGAAGAAAGTATTGGTGTCAGAATAATTCAGCGAAACACAGATCGCCGGCTGAGCCCCTGTTCCTCTCTACTGAGCCGCAGACACTCCATGCTACCTGTCTCTTCGCTGCACAAATTGAATGAAACCAAGCCAAGTAGAACAGAAGAAGAAGCCACGGCTACATAAAAAACAAAAATAAAATAAAAATACAAAAGCAGGCTGATGCTGTGGGTAAATCAGCCTTATCTGCAGATGCTGGAGTGTTTGATGACAAAGGTTTAACCTTTCCACATTCACAGTCAAATGTAATATAAAGGGAAATAAATACAAGTTTGTTAGAGAACATATCTAATCAAACAGCACCATGAAGATCAAGAAGTTATCAAAACAAGTCCAGGAGACTTCTGGGAAAGTATCAATCAAGGTATCAATCAGCCCAAGGGTAAAGCTCAAAATGAGGCTACCGCCACCATGCTTCACTGTGGTGATGCTGTTTGTTTAGGCATGTTCTTTAACAAACTTTGGGTTCTTCCAGGAGCAGGTGTATTTCATATATTAAGTTTCACGTGACACTTTAATTGCACCCAGTTCAATCTGATACAACTAATTATGTGACTTCTGATGGCAACTGGTTGCACCAGAACTAATTTACACCAGTTGGAGCGAATACTTATGCAAATCACAATGTTTTCCATGTGATATCGTTTTTTCCTCCCACTTGACTTATAATAAGTCAATATACATGAGCTATAATCCCGATTAAGCCCATTTCACATCTAGGTTATAACACTGCAAAATGTGGAATTATACATAAAACCATGGAACTGTATAAAAGTCGCCAAGGACCAGATATCATAATCTCAAAATGAGCATATTTGTGCAAAGTATAGTCGATTAAGTTGTTAAATATGCTTAATTTAATGCCCAAGAAGCTACTAAACAGCACTTTTACCCTCATAAAGAATGCATAGATCTATTAATATGCATGGTATGCAAATAGGACACGCCCCCCACACCCTTCAGCCACCCGTTCACTACTCTGGTTATGCTATGCTATTAGCTATGGAAAAAAAAAAAAAAAGATGACATTGGGGATATCCGACCTTCTACTTCTGAAGCGCAGACATACACGAACTTTGACATGTGAGTTCACCAGAATTAACAAATAATGATGCACCAGAATAAAGAATTTAGTTATTCTGAAACACATTACTGTACATCTGTGCTGTATTTAGTTAGCTGGCTAGTTAACTGCTAGTAAGCTAGCTTACTTTTCTCATAAGTAGACGTTTCAGTATATAAGTAGTGTTTCCCATCATCATATTCTCAGCCAAATCTGTCAAAACACACCCTCACAACTACAATAAACTGCGAAGATTAGCTCAGTCAGCTAGCTTTTTGTGGAATTGTGGAGCTACTGTACAAGCTTCCAGTTACCACGTCATGGTCCAAAGTCGCTTAACTTACAGAACTTACTGAAAAGTCATGTGTTTTGTGCTGTGTTAACAAATTTAACCCAAATCCCAACCGGAACTAACCAACTATGAGGAGTTAACCAGTTGAAAATCATGTTTTTTTCATGTTAAGGGTACTCACCATGAGGTACAATTTTCAAAGTACTCTCAGTTTACATCAAATTTGACTCCTGAATGAAAAGACAGCTTCTCGCAGCTAAATGTTTCACCCGAAACAGCGAGGAAGCAATGAGACACAAAGCTCTGGGAAAAAAAGGCATTAAGAATCACCGAGTTTAACTAATTATGTTCATTAGCACATTATTTGCCCTTATTGCGAGTACAGCAGGGATATTAGCATAAATTTCAAACGGAGAAAAAATGGTGGGAAAATGCTGGTAATTAAGTTATGTAGCTATATTCCTGGGGGCCATGTTCTTATGCTTTCTCATTATTATTGCATATAGAGCAATATTTAGTTCTCTCGACATGATTGCCTCTGTGAGTGAGGTGCCATTTGTTTCCTACCGATATTACGTTTACAAATGTGCATGTAAAGTAAAAATAAAAGACATTTAAAACACAGATATAAAGTTTCCTTCAGAACAAGCTATTTACATGTTTCACAACTTAAAACAATGAAACCTACAAAATCGACAGCACTGTGATGGAAACCATCAGCCATCCCAGCCCACTATAACTACACTTTACCTTCAAATATAATCGTTAAAATACTTTGCATTAATGTGCAAATCCATCAAACAACTCATACTTTCCATGAAAAATGCAACTTTAGTTACCTAAACAATAGTCACATGTTCAACAGGAAGTTGCATCATCCGAATTTCCTGAAGATCATGGGACGAAGAAACGTAAGCTCTTTCAACTTTTTCTTTTTTCATATATATGATATTGTGATATATACACTCACAAGGTCACTTTGAAAGTACAAAATTGCGGATTGTTACCCAAATTACGGACTGAAAGTATATTTTTAATTAAAAAAGGTACATTTTAAGTAAATCATGACATTAGCATGGATTTTGTGTGTTTGTGTAAAGTCTATGCTAAAAACTCAGCCCTGATACTTATTTAAGAGCAAAACACAGCCATTATTACGAAATATACTTGATGCCTTGAGATGGGTTAACACTTTTTTTTTTTTTTTTTTTTTTTTGAATGATTAATTCCATAATAAAATTGAAAGAGTTACAAGGGCTTAAATGCATTTTAATTGCATTCCATAATCCATTAAATGCTCAAGACATTTTCATCATTCCACGCATTTTATGATCCTCGGAGATCATCACTGTAGTAAATATACTACTATGATTAGGTCAAGGTTGTAAAACAGACTTTAACAAGACTTTTTAATTTGTGTGTGTGCAGGATAAGATTGTATTCGAGTTCCAAGTGCTTCTAATTATGTTTATATAATTGAAGAGGGATCTTTCAGGGTCAGTACTCCACTTGTTGTGCCTCGGAAACACAATAGGATCGCACTCGAGCCCCGAGTCCTCTAACAGCACAGACAAAGAGTCTGGCTGAACATTAAAGTGGACACTAGGGAATGTGGCTGAGTATCAGCGTCAGCCCACAAAACAGATCTGTCACCTCCCTGAAGACCAGGCTCGAGGAGGACAGGGAGATGAGGCAGGATTGGATGACGGGGCAATATCAACAAAGATCAGATTCACATCTCTAACTTACTTTCTCTCTCTCTCTTTCTCTCTCTCTCTCTCTCTCTCTCTCTCTCTATCTCTCTCACGCACACACACATATTATGGCCTTTAAATCAATATCCAAAGTGTTGGCTTGTTGGGAGACTGCAGTTCTGTCCTGTCACGTCTCCCAGACAGATGGTTGAAGCGTTTTAATGATTTGGGGATTAACTTATCTGACACTTTTCAAAGAAGTGGTGACAGTGGAGTCGTAACTTTTTTCCATCAAGGGAGAAAAAGTCTGAATAAAAGTCAGAAGTCATAAAAATCAAACTTTTCCTAGTATACTTAAACATGAAAGTGAAAATAGTCCAAAACAACCATTTAGAGGAAAGGAAAAAAATGGCAAATATGAAAAATACAAAAAAAATAAAATAATAATAACCATTCCCAGTAATATCTGCCCATCCATCCCAACAATATTTTCATTTCCCTAATCATTTTTCATCATTACAAACAAAACCTTTTTTTCTTACGCAATTCACCACTTTAAAAATCACTAATTAATTAAACACTAATTAATAAATGTTTTTAGTGAAAAGACACAAAGCCGTTATTACAGTTTAGGCACGTACATCCAATTAATTATAATAAGAAGTTATTATAAAATTGTTATAATAATAACAATTTCCTTTTTTATTTTTCACTAAAAATTTCTGTAAAAATGCAAACTGACGAATCGTACGATATACAGTCACAGCACATGGAAGAAATTCCCTTTGCAACTGTTAACATATACGAAATGTCCTATGTAAAAGTAAATGAAATGCTATTTAAATAGCATTCATGTCTCAAAGACGATCGGTAACGGCGCAACCCCGGCAAAAAGCTTCCTGATTCATGTTAATACGAAAGAAAATCTGATATAAATGAACACAAAGAGTTGTTCGGAGTTGCATTTTATACTGAATGAGGACACTTGAACAAATATAAAGATATAGAATAAATCTTGTACAGTTTGGTTCTTGTATGTAGTATGTGTTACTTTGAACACAATAATGATATGCTGTGCACTGGTAGACCACTTCTGTACACATTCAAGGCTAATCCTCTTATATTTCCTTGGTCAGGTCAACATTACATGCTTCCCCCCAATGCATGTTTCATTTTCTCCAATCTACGCTCTTCACGAGCTTTAGAAGAAATTACTGTACTGTCCGTCAAAATTTCTCCTAAGGATAATACATTGAACGAGTTACTAGCATGATGAAATGACACACAGGAGTGAGGCGTTAGATTAGGTGAACAGGAACAATATGGCGCTTGGTGAAGGGTTTGCACCCAGACCAGAACGAGGAGGATCAAACAAGAAAGAGAGGAAGAGAGTCAGACACCAGAGACTGGTTCATTAGTCTCACAGTGGCCATCCCATCTGGACTTGGTCACCGGGGTCAGCAACTGAATGTGGCAGAGGGAGACATGAAATGAGAGGCAAACAGACGGCAAGGTGAAGAAACGATGCAGGAAGCAAGACAGTGTGAAGAGAGACACAGATGAGTAACACCCCTGATGAAAATTAAACATTTTTTTTTTGGGCACAAAAGAAAGCCAGGGATTGGAAGCACTGTGTGCCCTGGTGTGTATGTCACTACTATATTTTCCCTCTAATTAAAACTGACTAAACTTTCAGAAATAGGTGATAAACCATACAGCAATATACTGTGAGTCATAACACAGCAGTGAACACATTGTAAGAACCACAGTAAAACCATAACAATGTCACAGTCAAGTGTATAGTAACCATAGTAACCTATAGTAAACTACAGTACACTATAGTTAAATATGTAATGAAAATAGTACCGCATGCCTTCCATTCAGGTCTCTAAATCTGTGGCAGAACTGCTGCTAGGCAACTGGAAAATATGTATACGCCAATTAAATCAGCTAACCACTGAGGCTAACAACTTATCTAGCTAACACATAGCAATTACATCTTCTATATGAACAGTGTAAAGGTGTAATGTCAGTAGAAACAAGCCAAACATGTCAAGAATACAAACATTTACCTCAGAAATGTTGCTAAATCGCTTAGAAAAGGCTGCTTTGGAATAAAATCACACTTTATTTATACTTAGCAATCAATACCACAAGAGTGAGCTGTTTTTATGGAATTTTGGTGGCAATTTATTTGAATGGTGCCTACATAGGGTCCATAAGCATTGCATAAATCTTTTAGAGAGCAATCCTGGACAATTTATGAGACTTGTGAGGAGACATTAGAGGTTTTTGCGGTCATTTTTCTACTGTTAATCTCCCAAAATGACAGATGGTTTCCCAAGACTTCAATGAATGACAAAGACAAAACTATGAATTTTAAGATGAGCTTAAAAAGTTTCAAAGAGTCGATTCATGATGATAATCCAGGTTCTTCTTTCTATCATGTAAATACAGTGAAATACTCTACACAAAAGCTTTATCATCTCACAGGTTTTGACATAAGCCTTACATAAATCCTGCAATACTGCTTTATAAAACATTTACGCAATACTTATGGATGGTGTCGTGAATGCCCAATGTAAATACAGTGAACACCAGACCGTAGCATTTGTGACCACCATAGTATCATGTTCAATATGGAAATAGACAGTGATTACTGTTAACATTAAGTACCACAATTATAATACCCATAGCTATTATAGTGGTTACTGATATGCATCATAGTTTACCATAAGATTCTTTTATTTTTTTCCCCCCATGAGATTTTATTTCCACTAATCTCCTTTGCTCGTTCCAAACAAAACCTCTCTGCAATTCAAACTGACACCCTTTAAAAACTCTCAATATGTCCGTTTTTGTCATTTCAATGATGCTTTGCCAATGGCCAGAGGGATTCAGTAATTACCAGCCACTCTGGATGCTTGTTTATTGCTCACAACCCAAAATGGCTCCGGCGGAGCAGCGAGTCCGGGGCTGCCAGGGGAACGAGGCTGAGAGCAGACAGCAGATGCTACCCGTGCTTGGCACACAGATGCATGCAGGCGGCTCAACCGTCATCGCAGCCAGGAGAGAGAGGGAGAGACAGAGAGAGAAAGAAGAGAAAAGAGAGGAGAGACAACATACAGTGACAGGTGTCAACACCTAGGTACTCTTCACCAGCGCCAGAAGCCCACTGAATTCCTATTATAGAGCTGGACACTGTCATAAGAGTCAGGCAAAGTCGCTCTCTGTCTCTCTGTCAAAAAACACAAAGCGCATACTCTATGATGCAACTGAAATGGCCAAGAAATAAACAGGACACTATGGTATACCTGGGATTACTTTAGAGATCATTTTTAACCACCTCATGTCTCACAGTGTCTCCAATGCAACACAGTTTCATGTTTACAATTAGTATGAAAAGTTATGAAGTTTAACTCCCAAAACTTGTTGATGTACACTCAATAAAACACCTTATACAAGTGGTTCTCAACTTATTTTAGCCAGAGACCTCTTTAACTGTAAAATAAATTCCATGAACCCCCTCAGTATGGGTTTATACATCCATCCATCCATCTTCCATACCACTTATCCTACACAGGGTCATGGGGAGCATGGAGCCTATCCCAGGGAACTTGGGGCACAAGGCGGGGGACACCTTGGATGGGGTGCCAACCCATAGCAGGGCACAATCACACACACACACACACACACACACACACCCATTCACACACTATGGACACTTTGGAAATGCCAGTCAGCCTACAACGCATGTCTTTGGACTGGGGGAGGAAAATGGAATACCCAGAGGAAACCCCCGAAGCACAGGGAGAACATGCAGACTCCATGTACTCCATGTCACTCCAGGTGTGAGGCAAATGTGCTAACCACTAAGCCACCATGCCCCCCTGTATGAATTTGTAACATGAATATTTCAATTTTTCAATGCTTTCTATTCCTGAACTTTCCCTCGACAGAACACATTAGGTTTGACTTTGGTGCTTGGATCCCTAAATGCAGTAACTTTAATAATATGGGTTGTGTGGTAACGTCCACCACTGTAACAAAATTTAAAGAGTTGGGGTCTGTGAAGCATAGCCTAGGGGACCATAACTTTTTTTTTCTTTTTTTTTTTAATTCTCAATTCTGTCTGACCGGAAGGTGATTTTCTATAACAGCAGCTCTGACAATAGTTCAGGCTTCAGTTCTGGTGAATCACAGGATCAATTCATGCACTGGTTATCGTTACTATAGTAACAGCTCATTCACATGGATCGGTATGGTGTACGTTCTGCATAAACCAAGACTAATAATGAAGGGATATACAATAATGTGTTGTTATTTAACAAAGAGAAATGTATAATCATGGCTATGGTGGATTTGTGTGAAGAGATTTGTGTTTATTTAACATTTATGGAAGGAGTCTTCAGTGTCGGGACGTTTTTCGACACAGGAAAGTCTTCATGATTGAGAGCTTTGCGGTTTCTGGTTTCTCAGTAACATGACAAGCTGCATTTTAGTTTTTATTCAATTCAAGAGAGTGAAAGAATTACTGTTTATAGCTGCTATAGCATATGTGATAACTGGAACTAACAACGTTAAATGTAACTATAAATGGATAAAGACAGAATGTCATGACATTTGTCAATCCAGTGAATATATTTTGCTTCAGAAAGCTCACTGCTTCAAAAGTGTTCGAAAGTTTTGGCACACCCACACCAGCAAAAATGCAAACAACCAATCAGAGTGCAATCCTCATGTTCTTGAAGCATGTGAGCAGCTAAGTACAACTACCAATCTGGGCATGTGAGGGCTAACAGGTGATTTCTCTGAGGTATTTAAATCCAAATGCATAGTCATGGACTTCTGACGAATACCTGAAGCACCACGCCACTTGAAAAGTAAGCAAAAGTAAACATCAAAACCTTATATGTATAAATAAATAAACACCTGGAAGGGGCTGATCAGAAAGCAAGCTGATCAAGAAACAACCAAGATATACTGTAGCATAAAGAAACGAACCACAAGCATGCATATGCGCCATCACGTGTTCACGTTCATGCTGTTTCCTGGGTAACATCAGACTGCATCATCTCCCATACTGCAGCGTCACAGAAGCTCAGGTCAGACTGGTGCGATTCATTAATCAGCCCCACACCTCGGGGGAATCCTCCTTCTCCTCCTCTTGCACATTCTTAACTTTCCCTGGCATCACTGACCAAATCCTTCTCCTTTCTCTCCACCTTCCTTCCTCCTCACACAACAATACGACCGCTTGTTTGTTGGGCAGTTGTCTCTGGAGAGCGATCGCCAAACAAATCTGCTTGCATGGTGGATAGTGCTGGGTAATTGGCACAAAACAGTTTTTTTTTTTTTTTTTAATCAGAAACCTGCACATCTCAGCCTGCTTTTCTTTCCGTTCACAACTACGACCCTGCTTCTTCCCTCCATACGAATGCAAGCTTTATTAATCAATGTCCAGGATAATAAGACCCTCCATAGATGGTAATTGCTGTTTACGCCGATCGTGCGACAGCTTTACCGGCCCCCGTTGCAACATGGCACGACTACGAATCTTCGGGGAAAAGAGACTATTACTGCCACGCGAGGATGAAGCGTAGGCTAAGCGTTTCCAGAAAACAAAGTCTGCAATGCAGTTTTAGTGTAAAACATAAAAGAGGGCATTTTTATAGTAACGTGCACGTTAAGAGCTTTGAAACTTTAAAGTGCGCATTTCCTTTGAACCGAGGTCACTCTGATCCTTTCACTTACTTTTGAAGCACTGTAGCTTTAATCAGTTCTATTGATCGATCCTCAGCTCCACCTGTTTCTATAAAAGGCTGGATTTATACCCTCCCTTTGCTCCTTAATCCTAATCCTACTGCTTCGATATTAAGACTTTGCTAAAGAAATATTTACCCGTAACCCTGTTTTATTAAAAAGGAACATTTTTGGTATGAAAAGTTGAAATGAACAAATAGCGTCTTGCTCCAGTTTGATTTGGGGAATTGATGCCAGGACTTTTGCGCAACTCTAGTTTATAAAAGGTTTAAGGATTTTAAAATAAATAAATAAATAAATAAAAGATTGATGGCACACATTTGATATCACAAAGACCAAAATTAAAATTTTATACTTAACTTTTTAATCAGGTATCTTCAAATCATTAGGCTTCCTTTCATAGACTAAAAGTTACTTAATCAACACTGTCAACTTGACAGAATACAATAATTAGAGACTCCATGATATGACTATCATTATTATTAAACTCTGGGCTTTTTATATCCAGTTATTCATCTTAAAGCTTATCATCCATTATCCACTACTATGACTTATACTAATAGAAATAGTGTGATGTTACAAGAATAAGGGGGAATAAGTCTGGATTTTATTGACAGGTTCTGGGACTTATACACAGTAGGAAAGAAGACCTTCAATTAGTGTAGATGGGGGGAGGGGGGGGGGGGTTGATTTGAAAATGAAGAAATTTCAAAGTGATGTTTGATTAGACTGCAACAGTTGTTTAAAACGATAAATTATAGTTGCGAAATGTTTTACTCTCATCTTAAACCACAGCAATTTGCCAACAATAAATTGTTTTTTTTATTTATTAATGAGAGGCATTACATACTTTTTATCCATTTATGATTACGTTTCATGTTGTTATGTTCCAGTCTATCACTGCAGATAGATTAAATCAATATAACATCTATAAATATCCTGGATACGGAATATAACTATGAGGGAATTTGAAAATGAAGACATTTCGAAGTGATGTTTGTTTAGTTTGCAACAATTTCATTGAAAATAGAAATTCCTTAAATGTCAATGTGTTTAAAACGATAAGTTATAGTTATTACCCAGACATCGATTATTTTCCTATAACAGCATGTCACAAAATGTTTTACTCTCATCTTAAACCACAGCAATTTACCAACAATTACTTAAAAAAAATTATTAATGAATGGCATTACATACTTTTTATCCATTTATAGTTACGTTTCATGTTGTGAAACAAGTTAGATCCCGTTGTAACTTACATTATAGCAGCTTACGTAAACAGTCGTTCCCTCAGTAAGCCTCTTTTCTTTCTCTCTCTCAAAGATAATCAGACAGAAAAACACAGATTGTCATGTGCTGAGAAACTGCAAATTGCAGACTCGTCTGTACCGAAGATTTTGAGTAAAGAAAATGAAATGTATGCGACTTGAGTTGTCTCAATGATATTCCTTCTCCATTTCTAACCCTTTTTTGTTTTTCCAATGAACACCTGTGTAATGTCTATGATTAAAGGCTGGATGGATGAAGGTCGAAAGACAGGTGGATCATTTGTAATGACTAACATAACCCGTTCTTGTTCTCGTTTCTGAATCTCCACCATTTTAGTACACTCTTTGCCAACATTTGTCCGTCATCACCCCTGAGGTACTTGGATTTCTTTCCTAACCACTTGAACGCAGTCTGGCCTGAGTATGACCCCGCAATCACATTTCAAAACGTTGCACTGTGTTAAGTGAAGCAGACTATCCCATGGCTTACTGCAAGCAAAGCAGGCTTTGATGTAGACGCAGTGTTTATGCGGCGTGTCTAACATGTGCAGATGGAGTGTATTATTTAAGACGGGCACTGCGAAGCAAAGGAGCAAAAGTCTTTAATGTGGATTATATGTGATGGTACATGGCAGTCGTATTGCTCTAAACAGGATTTGTGCTAAATGCACAAGGAAGCGCTACATCAGGAGTGTTTACAGCACGTGGCGTGTGTGTACGTTTCAAACAGAACGTGGCACAGGTGTGTGTTTGACGAGATGGAAATGACTTCACTTTGGGACTTGTGTCCGTACAGTCGAATGCAAAAGATTAGTGTTCTGTTTAGTGTTGATTCACTTCCTATAACGGAAGCTCAGACAGTAGATCCGGCCGCGAGGTTTATATTGATGCGCTCGTTCTAGTGCGCTATCATTTCTAAAGTAACGACTTGCGCATGGATTCATATGACTGATATGGTGGAGACGTTTATTTAACATTTGTGGAAGGAGTCTCCGGTGTCAGTGCTTCGTAACAGTCAGATGTAACACGGGAAAGTCTACAAGATCTTGTCTACAAGTTTGCATTTTCCAGTTTTCTCGATAACTTCAAGAGATAGAAAAAAACGAGAGGCTGGTGAAGGAGCGACGGTTTATAGCTGCTAGAACGTAAATGATAACAGGAACAAACATGTTTCATGGAGATTCTACAACAATAAAAATAATGAATAAAAATAAAAATTGTAATCATTGGCAAATTGCTGTGGTGTAAGAGGAATAAAAAACTTCGGAATGTCCTGTTATTGGAAAATAATCAATTTTGGGGCGATAACTTTGTGTCAGACCATGTCACGCTGTCCTGATGTTGTTTATTTAACAGCACAACTCACCATGTTTAATTCCTTTAATAAAACGCACATATTCTACTTAAAATGTCTCAGCTAAATTTCAACACTGCGTTCCATATATATGGTCTAAAGACTAATTGCCTCATGGCAAAAAACAAACAAACATCATTTTGTGTTTTATATGTAACTTCTTGGAATTGAATTTTTATAGATACATTGCAAAATAGACATACTGTACATTTCCTCTTTTTCCATTGCAAACAATATACCAACTTTTACACTACATCTTCTCCACACGACCTCAGGCATCTTTACTAAAATGAGATGTTTGGAAAAACTGTAGACATTTTTTTCCTCCTCCCAATTACAGCGTTTAGTTCTAGCTTGTTAAAACCAGCACTATGTCCTCCAGCTCCAGATACAGACTAATACGTCGGGTCTATTTGCCTGAGCAATCCCGATATATCTGATTACACAGGGTCATGGCAGGCAGCCACAAAAAGTAACCTACATTGATGCGTGATGGCAGCATGAGAAAATAAAGAGCATAAGCCAATTCTATGGCAACAACAAATCGATTGCCCCATCTACGCTGGAGGACGGTGACCCGAGACCGGCTCATTGATCAGCGTTCACAGCACTTTCCCTGGAGATCCTGCTATAGGACAATATCACTGCATGCCAATGTACAACCCCTCAAACAAATGAAGCACGTAGATGATGCACTCAGCAGTTTAGAGAAAACAATCTATATAAGCTGAAAGAGAGAGAGAGCAAGAGAGATCGAGAGAGAGAGAGAGAGAATTTTTTGCAAAATATACAGTATATTTTACATGGCCTTATTTACATAACACTACCCTCTTAGAAAAAATGAACTCTTCATGGCTCCTTTGAAGTGTTCATTGAATAAGGGTTCTCTAAAGTGTCCATTGGATACTTAAAGACTTTTCATAGGTTTATTAAAGGGTTCACTGGTTAATAAAAAGTTCTTCATGGGTTCTTTCAAGGGTCCACTGGATAATTAAGGGTTATTTACAGTTCCTTTTAAGGCTTCACTGTATAATTAAGAGTTCTTCATGGGTTCTTTTAAGTATCCATTAGATAATTAAGGATTATTCATGGGTTCTTTTAGGGGTTCATTAGATAATTAAGGGTCCTTCAGTGGTTCTTTTAAGAATTCTATGAATAATTAAGAGTTTTTCTTAGGTTCTCTAAAGTGTCCAGTGGATACTTAAGGACTCTGCATAGGTTTATTTAATGGTTCCTTGGTTAATTAAGAGTTCTTCATTGTTTCTTTCAAGGGTCCATTGGGTAATTAAGGGTTCTTCATAGTTCATTTCAAGGGTTCACTGGATCATTAAGGGCTCTTCTTGGGTTCCTTTAGGGGTTCATTAAATAAATAAGGGTTCTTCAGTGGTTCTTTTAAGAATTCATTGGATAATTATGGGTTTTTCATCAGTTCTCTGGATAATTAATGAGTATTCATGGTTCCTTTCAGGTGTTCACTGTATAATTAATACAGTCTTCATGAGTTCTTTTAATAATTCATTGGATTTTTTTTTTCATAGGTTATCTTAGGGTTCATTGGAAAATAAAGGGTTATTAAGGGTTCTTTTTAAGGGATTAATCTCTTTTTAAGGGATTGTTGGATAATTAAATGTTCATGGGTTCTTTTAAGGGTTCATTGGATAAATAAGGGTTCTTCTTGGTCACATAAAAGTAACATAAACAAGAAGTTTAGACTTAAGCCTCTCATGCAGTGCATATGAATGTTACAGATAGCATTAAAAACAGACGGATGCAGTGTTGTGTGAAGTTCTATCCGAGCACTGAGCATATGGACGCCATTAGGCAAAGCTACATCTGAGGACATCAGAGAGCTGTCATGGAGGTATTAAACAAGCACTAAAGCAGAGAGCTAAGCAAACGAGAGAGAAGTGTGTCTAAAGCATAGCATAGGCACTACCTGTAGAATTCCCATCGCTACTTTAGTAAGCGCGATGATTGCATCTGAAACACTAGTAATTGGGGGTAATTGGCAATAACAGTGGTGAGTGTTCAGACGAGGCAGCAGCAGGCGTGTCAAGAGTTTGCAAGATGGGTTTGACAGGTAAACATTCTGGCAGAGATGTTTTAATGGGCCAGAGACTTAATTCTTTCCGGTCTCTTTCTCGCTTCATTTTTTTCCACCTCCTCCTCTCCTCCTGTACATTTTAGAAGAACCCCCTCAATGCTTGTGTTGCTGGCTCTTTGTCATTTTTTCATTTTTTTGCTTGCATCACCTCTTTTTCAGTTTGCAACACAACAGGATTCCTTGCTATCACTTCCCTCCATTTAATTGGGACATTAATCTTCTTAATTCCTTTCTCTCTCGCGCTACCTCTCCCTCTCTCTCTGTCTTTTGACTTCCTCCCTCTCTCTCATTTCCTCATTGTCTCAATTCCTCTCCACCATCACCCTCCCTCTCTCTTTCTCTCCCTCTCTCTCTCTCTCACACACACACACACACACACACACACACACACACACACACACACACACACACACACACAGAGTCAGGCAGGTCAGTGACAGCTCCTACTGTGTTTGAATGCTCGCCTGTCTGCTCTCTTCCCTCCGCTCTCCCACAATCTGTTACCTCCACTCCAGCGCCATTATTTATTGATCAGAGCAGAGCAGAGCCTGTGCCAGGGCCAGGGGGCAAAACACCATTTCCATAAAGTATATTTAAAGCCATACACATCATCGTCATATGGTTTTTATTTATTTATTTATTTTTATTTTTTGAAAGACACACATGATGTAGGAACACACTATCTGCTATCTGTGTGATCGAGATACCAGGAATTCTTTGTATTAAAGGAATACTTCAGTGCTTTTTAACCTAATCTTTTAATCTTTTTAACCTAATCTAATAATTACCAGAGACAAAGATTTCAAAACATTTTCCTAAACTGACCACACAACAACAACAAGAGGAAATATCTTTACTGCGAATTAACTTATAATGGAAGACTAAGGGCAGTTGTTGTGGCAGTTAATAAGCATTTATACTAAACATGAGTTATTCAGTCTGTGATATCTGTAAAGTTTTACATCTGTATAATTCATGCTTTGACAAGTAGTACTACTTTTTCAGAGGGAAGAATTTGTGGTCATCAACATATTGTTTTGTGTGTGTGTGTGTGTGTGTGTGTGTGTGTGTGTGTAAGGAACTTGAATTTTTTTTTACTGACATTTCTCTCAATATCTATTTCATTCAACATCCTGTTGTTGTTTAATGCCTGTTGTTTTAAATTCATGTGATATAGTAACATATTTTAAACATTTAATGACGAAATTCAACAACTGTCCTTATTATTATTATTATTATTATTATTATTATTATTATTAACAAGTATTGAGTCAGCAAGTTTGCCGTTCCTGTCTCAGCACAAACAAATGTGTCCAAATTGGTGGGAAAAAAACAAACAAACAAATAAAACACTGGAGTACTCCTTTAACACTAACGCCAGAGTAAAGAAAAATGATGTAATTTACAAAGTCTGAAACTAATTCACACCTTCTCATGCTGGTTTTTCTGGAAGCAAATCCAAATTTCATTCCATCTCCCATCCAAACAAGGTGTTTTTTTGTTTTTTTTCCCCAAGCTTATTTTGGGAAATGATTGCTATGTTTATTGTGGCGAACGCAAAAACTGACCGAAAGACCAGAAAATTTCTTCAGGAAACTAAAATGGCTCTTTAAAAACCAAAGCGGTTCTCCATAGTATCGCTCTAAAGATGACTTTTTCCGGAATCATTATTTTACGAGTGCAGGGTTAAGCAATTCATTATTTTTGAATCAAAATTGTTTGGATAGAGTGCAATATTAATTATGAATTATTAGTTAACAGTGTATGCTCCCCAAGAACAAGCGTGTGAACTACTTGTTTGACCAATCAGAAGTAACCACACAGTCTGTATGCCGTTTGTGTGACAATACAACCTAAACATTTAGCTCGAGCAAGGAATTCTGTCTTGAAGTGTCAATACTATATTGAGCAATACAGTGTTTATTTATATATAAAAAAAGTTGCAGGTATAGCGGCAAATTCTGGTCAGAAATTATTTTAAAAATATATTGTACCAAAGTCTTTCAGCCTTAATTGTAAGTCAGAGAGAGAGAGAGAGAGAGTTTCTCTTTCTGGAAAAGGTCACGTTTTTTGAAATTTCTTGTCAGCATTTCTCTGCTCTGGACTAGCCGGTAATGCTCAGCCACTGCGTTTACATTCGGCTTTCTGACTGAGAGAGTTGTAGTGCTACGTTTCAAGTGCATATGACTACATTTCAAAGCCGTCAGCTGAAACAAAGCCGGAAAACAGAGGTGGTGAGATCAACACATGAGGCTTATACCAGTGGACAATACCAAATGTACAGTCCAAAACATTTGATTGCATTTTAAATAAATAAAGAAACAAATAAATAAATAAACAACCACTTCTTGCACTGGACTCTAATTAAAGAATTGCTGTGAATTACAGACTTCACTTATTTAAACGAACCTCTAGTTCACTTTAACCATTAAACTGTATGCATAAATTCACCCCAAAATAACACAAAAATGTAAAATTGACTGCAGGCATTACGATTTCCTCCTTTTAGTCACCAGCGGCCACCAATTTGTGTGCTTGTGTCGTTCTGCACATCAAGAAAATGTAAATCAGCATTAACTGACGCTATGATTAAGTCGTCACCGTGTTGAATCAGTAGCAAATATGAAATATAGACATTCATTGAAAGGGATGGACTATTTAGTAGGGCTGGGTGATGTGACCAAAATATCATATCACGATTCCAAGACATTTCAACATGAGACATGATACATATCACGATATAGAGTATAGGTTTTCTCACAAACTGCCAGATATTCAGTAGTATTGTATTTTAAAATTTTTTTAAAAATGTTAGAAACAATAATGTTTAATATTAATAAACAAATTTATAATACATTTATTTGTTTTTATATTAACATGTTTACTTATAAGAATCAAATTTTATAATATGAAAATATTTCAAATTTAAAAAACATTTTTTACAAACACTTTTAACATCAGCTGCTTCCAGTCAATTTATGATTCTTAAAAAACAGCATAAAGAAAATTGTGTGTGTGTATATATATATATACACACACACACACACACACACACACACCAACCATGATGTCCAAGATATCACAGAAAAGCATGTTGTGATATAATTTATCACAGTATATATATATATATATATCACTTCTTTTTTTTTTCGCCCAGCCCGACTGTTTAGCAGGTTTTGTTGTTTTGTTTTTATTGCATACATAATATTCATTCTGCTACGTTAAGAACTGTTACGAACTTCCCCAGATGTGCACTGGAGAAATTCCCAGCAGGTGCCACATGTTCACATGATGCTGTAACATCCTGTCTGAGACAGGGGGCGCTTTCATTGGAACTATGCCATGGTTAGGTTTCCATTCTGACGCAGTGCAAATGATCTACTGACTGGTTTTAGCCATCTTATGTTAATCGTTCATGTTGAAGGCACGAGACGAAATATGAATTAAGTGTGTGAAGGAATTCTCAGCTGGCTAGACCTGGGGCACTAGAGCCATGCATCAGCACCGGCCCATTAATCACACTAGCCTACTTATCTCAGGAACGA
The DNA here is from genome assembly GCA_023630585.1 of Cranoglanis bouderius. Taxonomy (NCBI): domain Eukaryota; kingdom Metazoa; phylum Chordata; class Actinopteri; order Siluriformes; family Cranoglanididae; genus Cranoglanis; species Cranoglanis bouderius. The sequence continues at coordinate 29,091,860 of CM042538.1, forward strand.
CTGGCTCCACACACACACACACATATACATACATATATATATACATATATATATATATATATATATATACACACACACACACACACATATATATATATATATATATATATATATATATATATATATATATATATATATATATATATATACACACACACACACACACACACACACATACGTACACATACACACTCTGATTCGAGGTTTATTAGGATGAATATACGCTCCTGTACATCCCCACACTGGAGGAGTATTATGAAACAGAGTGGAGATATGGAGAAAGCGCTGTATACCAGCAGGTGGAGAGGAGCAAAAAAAAAAAAAAAAGGAAGAGAGCACTGAAGGGCCATCTGTTGTCTAGAACAGAACTGAATCAAGCCTTAATTTTGGAACAGGGATATGTGCGCTTATGTTCTTCCATCCGTGACCCCTGTTCAGGGAGATGAATTTTAATATAAGCGCAAGCAGGCGGCAAACATGGCTGTTCCTGCCACCATGTTTCACAAGACAGCAGGGAGAGAGCGGACACACTCTGTGCTGCCTAATGTCTTCAGGGATAACAGCACACACACACACACACACACACACACACATATACACACACCACGTCTGCAAACAGACGGTCAGATGCATAAGATAAAGGCTGTCTGAAGTTTAGCACCAAACTCGTGGTAATTAACTAAAACAGCTGTGGTCACCACTAATGATGCATCTGTGTATCTATCGAGCACACTCTCTTGTTTTTAAATTCATTTTTAATTATTTTTTAAATGCTGAAATTATCTCGATGCAAATTGAGACTTAGGTACTGAAACACCACCCTCAGCTAACAAGTTACAGTGGAAAATATGAGCTAGTTTGCTAGAAAATCTGCTAGCAATAATCTGTTCTAGCCAGGTAGCTTGCTAACTTGGTAATCCTAGCCGCATAATCCTATACGTTTGGAGAATCAAAATCAAGACTCAGATACTGAAATACCACACTCATGTAACATCTTACAGTGAAAGATGTGAGCTAGATTGCTAGCAACTAAACGAGCTAATCGGGTAGCTTGCTAACTTACTTAGGCTAATATTACTGATGAAACAATTCATAGTTGTTAGGACATTTTAAGAGTTTTGGGATGTTGTATAAATGCATTTCGGAAAACGTGAGCTAGCTCGATAGCAGTTAACTAATCAGCTACTTAGCTAACTTAGCTAAGGTTAGTGATGATTTGAAAATATGATGCTGCAAATCGAGACCTAGATACTGAGATGCTACAAACAGCTAACAAGGTTGTATGTCAGCTAGTTTGCTAGTTTTACTAGCCAGGAAGCTTGCTAACTTAGTAATGCTAGTGATGAAACTAAATAATTTTGACTGATATTGTATATTTGGATACTGTTCAAATATACAATATCAATTACAAGGTACCAGTGAAAAAATGTGAGGTGGTTTGCTAGTAAACTTTCTAGCTTACTGGCCAGGTAGCATGCTAAATTGCTAATGTTAGATGATGAAACAATAATTCTGATTGTTATGATATATTTTGGTAGACTTGTACACTGTTAAATACATTACAATACACGTGAATCAAAATCAAGACAGATACTAAGATACCACTCACATTTAACAGGAGTTAAATAAGCTAGCAAGATTATTTGCTAAATTAGCTCATTTGCGTGACAGACAACAGTCCGTTTTAAGATGAACAGCGGAAAAGTTAGCTGTGAAAAATGGGAGCTAGCTTGCTAGAGGTTAACGTTGGTGATCAAAACATTTGTTGTGATGCATTTAAAAGGTCTGGACTGAGAATATGACAATCACGCGACTCGAGACCCGGATACTGTAACCCCACTCGTGACGGATACAAGCTAGTTGACTAGCAGTTACTTTGCTAGCAGGCTAACTAAAGTAGCTACTGTCAGTAATACCAGGCTATTTGTGGTCCTGTCAGGTAGAGATGTTCCTAAGCATGAACAAATGTATTAATAAACAATTTAACATTCCACCTATTTTATATAAATGGTTTAAAATGACATGTTTAGGAGTATTTTAAGGAAACCGGATTGAATCACACCTCTCTTTCTCTCTCTCTTTCTCTGCCGGAATGTCAAATAAAAGGGAAAAAAAAAAAGATGTTGAGAGAAAAAACAATGTGGTGAAAGGGTTGAGAGAAAATGTTGACGTTGAAAAGGATGGTGTGTGTGTGTGTGTGTGTGTGTGTGTGTGTGTGTGTGTGACTGAGTGTGAGATGATCTCCTGCTACGCTCTGACACATCTCTCTGTCCCTCTGTGATATCTGAGACGATGCTTAGCTGTATTACAATGAAGGTGTGTTAATGGGCAATGAAGTGAGGGGGTGGGGGTGGGGGGTGCTGTAGGGAGGCCACTTGACCTGTTAAAATATTAAGTAGCAGGGCCACTATTTACTACCATTAACTGCTGATTGGGCATTGAAAGCATAGAGCATGCGTGCACTGTCTCTCACACACACACACACACACACACACACACACACAGACACACATGATGATCTCCTGCTTCGCTGTGACCAAATCACCCCCCCTGTGGTTAGTGGCAGTTTTAATTGCCATGGTCACTGCTTCGACCCCAGGGGGTCATTTCAATTAAATAGAGTGAGAGAGAGAGAGAGAGAGAGAAAGAGTGTATGTGTGTGTTCATGTGTGTGTGGAGAGAGAGAACAGACTCTCTCTGTCGTCCTGAGGTTCATTAGCCGAAGATACAGTCATGTTTCACCACATCTCCAGCTCCAGAGCGGCGTTACACACAAAGAAGGCGGTCAATTAGTCAGTTTATTATCTAAATGGAACCTCGTCTCATTTAATCACGTGTAAATAATAACAGCATACGGTGGACTCTAACCTGCAGAATCGAAACTGTAGAATAATACATTGTCTAATACATATATTTTTAATACAACGACTACTAAACATGGTCTAGGAACATCTCTACAGCTCCAGCCTCATTACAAATGCAGAGATCTACGAATAAACACGAATATGCAAATTGGGAACGCCCACATGTCCCGGAACGGGATTTCAGAGAGTGGGTTTTGTTTCGCGTCGCCATTTTCTCGGCAAATTGTTCATTTTACTTTATTCAGAATTGCCAAAACAGATTTTGTTCATCACTAACGTTAGCCATGTTAGCTAGCTAGTTAGCTTAGCAAGCAGGTTTTTGCTTTCGAATGTCATTTTCTTGCGTCTAATCAGTTCAAAGCTGCGGATCTCGGTCTTGTTAGCGGGCGCGGTCGTAACGCTCCTCAAATGAGTTATTTATTTATTTATTTTCTTTTTTACAGAAAGTCTGAGACAGTTTCTTCTTTTTAATAGCAAAAAAACATGACTTTAGGTCTGTGTTTTGAAATTTGGCAAAGGCTCACATTGTAAATGAGCTCACACTTGTAAATTTGCTTTTTTTTTTTTTAAATCATGTTTTTTTGTTTGTTTGTTTGATTTTTCAGAAAGCCCTGAACTGCAAGCTGTGCAGGGGGAAAAACATGTTAGAGCGCTATGACATTATTTTGACTCAATATCTCATTATTTCATGATATTATGTCATTATTTTAATTTGATATCTTCTGCAATAACCATAACAACATTTTGTAAAAATATTAAGTGTTAGGACCGTGTTCATACCCTATTTTTTTTAGTACAAACTTTGTTATAGATTTTATGACGTCTACATTATCAAGTCAGTACAAAAAAACATTTTAGATTCCCAAACATTAGTTTTCTAGCACAAAATGAAATGTTACAGAAAAATGTTTGTATGTCATTAAAGAAAGCAGCGTATTACAGTAAGAGACACTTTTCAGACAAAAAAACACAATGAAGGCTGCTGGGTTTTGCTGCAAAAATAAGAAGCGAGTGCGAAAGTCAAAGTGTCCAGAAGAACTGTGTCTGGTTCTGCAAGATGCTCAATAAAACTTACCAGCTCATTTCCTTATAAAACTGCACACATTGTACCAGAGACTACTATTTTTATTTTCTTGTCACACCAAATACTGACTTTGTTTCATTTACTACTGTTTACTGCTCTTTACAGTATGTTTTTTTTTTAATGTAGAAACATTTAATTTAATTATTTTGAAGGCATCTTTGCTCTCCAGCATTTCTTTGCATGTGCCTAAAACTTTTGCACAGTACTGTATATATATATAAATAACATCTGGCAACAACAGCATACAGAATAAGAACTATATGTTGGTATTCAATAAATTAGTCTTGAATGGATTCACATGAATAGATTGCGAGTGTTAAATATTAAGTTGAAGTAATGAGATATGCTGAGTTGAACAAGAGTTATTAAGTTTTAATAACATGGCACTTTAAAGTTTTTTTTTTTTTTTCCATATCTTGGGTTTAGGGCTACTTTAAGAAGAACTGTTTTATGAGCCAAGCGCATCAAATCAAACAGCACCCATTAAAAACATCGAGTGACAGCTTAATCTGTTCCCGTCAGCTGCAACAAAATGCGTTCATGCATGCATAACCTTATCACACACTGGCATGATGCACGAAGCCTCACCCTGGGGGAACATCAACATAATCATTCCCCCCTATTTCCATTGAGCTTGAATTCTGACCTTTGCCCCTCAGGGCTGTATGGTGGGTGAACGTGTCTAGACCGGACAACGGGTGCAGCCTGCAGGCAAAACAGCCCCTGATTGCGTGTGTGTGTGTGTGTGTGTGTGTGCGCGCGTGAATGCATGACGACCACACTTATCTCAGTGGTGTTAAGTAAACAACCAAGCAGAGGCTGTTTTTTTTTTTTTTTTTTCTTTTTTCACGAGCCTTCTGCAAAGCTTTGCTGCACACCCACTGGGCCTTTGTGTGTGTTGGAGCTCGACTGTGCCCACGGGGCAGCGGCGCAAATCACAGGCTCGGGGAGCGTCTGGACAGGTCTGAATAAGATACGGCTCGTGTCTCAGAGACTGGCAGGACGGGTGAGTGAGAGTCTATTCAAGCCTGAGCTTGAAGAAAACCCTGAATTTTAATGCGGAGAAGAAAAAAAAAGAGCTTCAATCCCTCACGGTCCTCCAGATATAAAGCAAACCATCATCAATAAAACACATTACAGCAAAGCTTAAAATCAATGACTGAATTAAATAACATTTGGTATAAAGGGTTGAGAAGGAAACAAATTACAGCAACGGGAATAAAAAGATGACAAATGTTTATAAAAAAGATTTAAAAAAAAAAAAGAAAAAAAAAAGCTAATCCATCACAAAATGCCGTAATCAGAGTTTATATGCTTACAGACGAAATGTTTCAACACGTCTCGGGTTGTCAGTGTTGTTTTTTTTTTTTTAAATAATGTATCGATTGTCAATTATTTAAAAATTTGAATTGTCACAGACAGCAAAGTCCATATCACAAATAAAATCATGAGGCAATATCTAAATTATTATTATTATTATTATTATTATTATTATTATTATTATTAAGCCAGTCCTTTAAGAGAGTAATAAAAAAGAAAAGGAAAGAATACAAAAAGAAAAAAAGTATATAAATATTTAAATATAAATGTATAATATTTATTTATTTATTTAGATTTCTCTGCTGTTTAATTTTTTTCTCCCATTTTCTCTGTTTCTGCTTTGCTATTTTGTTTTTTTTTTTGGTTTGTTGACATGCAGACATGCATATTAATATTTTGTCTATTTTCTATCCTTTGTTTTTAGTCTTTTTATTTTAATTCTGTATTTTTTTTTTTCTGCTCATTTTTATATTGTATTTTACCCACAGCAATGTTTTCTTGTCCCTACCACTTTTTTTCTTTTAAGCTAAATTTTACATTTAAATATTTAATTGAAATTCGCAGTCAGGCCAAAAATCCCAAATGTTTTTGGTTTTTTTTCCTCACTATATGTGCTCACTAGAAAGGGTGTAGTGCCTATAGATTTTTTAAAACACTTTATGTAAAACAGAATGTGTTGAATATTGAATTAACAGATTTATCTGAAGCTCTGTGTGTAGCTCAAGCAACAAAAAAAAGTGTACAGACTTGAGTCTAAACATTCAATATTTATTTATTTATTTATTTATCCTCTGAATATCTGAATATTATAAAATGTGAAGTGGCCTCCATTCTGACAGGCCTAACCGAAAAACATTATGCTACAGTATAAGTAGAAAAAGTAGCGATTATTTTCCCCCTTTTGAATATGTTAATATTATGACATTAGTTTTGAAAGGGTAAAGAAAAATACATTCTTTTTCACGACCTGGTTATAATATTATGTTTGAAAAGCGGCAAGTGGTTATATTAGAAAACATTTTTAACATAGAGGCATTTCATAACAACATTCTGGCACCGTGAATCAAAATCAAATCTCTATAGAGACTCCAACACCTAATCAGATTGCATTCTGTTTTTTGTTTCATTGAAAAAAGAAAAAAAAAAAACACAATCACACCTTAGTAGAGTGCTCGTAAACGTAATGGGACTATTGTTTGCCGAGTTTGCACACTCGTAAGAACCAGGCCACACATTTCATCATGTATAATGCAATAGAGGTGCAACAAAAAGGCAATTGAGCCGGAGTTTATGTTCTCCCACATCCGTCATCCTAATGTACGCCATCGTTTGTGTGGACACAAATGGAGAAAGGCATGCATAATCCATGCCGTTAATCGATAGCGGAGCAGACGTGCACTATTAAGCCACCTCATCAGTCATAACATACTTAACCTCAAGAGTCCGGGCCTGACCTCGGCGCTGTGCCGGAGTTCAGCAGGCTTTGTCCGTAAAATCTGCTGGAGGGCTGGAGGCAGCGTCCCGGAGGATCGAACCGCGCACTTAAAGCTGAATCGCAGGGCCATGAAACGGCACTTAAAGCGATTCAATATGATCTCCCACCCCATCCAACCCCATCTCATTCCATCCTGGTGCCAGGTTTTGTTCTTATATGTGTTTGTGTGTAAGTGTTTGCCTGGGGGAGGCACTCAAGAGCTCCAGCTCTCCTCCCTGTGGATCAGAGCTCATCAAGAAGGTCAATACTTCAGCATCCACATACAAGAAGCCTGCTTTAAACATATATGAGACCCGGAGCACATCAGGACACCGGGGATGACGCACGAGCCCCGTACGGGATTACGGTTAAAGATTTCAGCTTTCAACAATCATCCTCGCTTTTTTCTGTACTCTTTGTCCCGTCCCCCCCCAAACCCCAGGCTGTCCACTTTTATTCCTCCAGTTCTTCTTGCCTGAAATCACAGAGAAATTTTGCACCTATAGGCGAACTCTCTATTGCTCCTTTTGTAAAAGCGACTCAGCCGTTATTGCAGGCAATAAAGACCGACTGACAAACCGTGTCAGGCAGCTGATCCTTCTCTTAGAGGATCGCAGCAAAAGGTTAAGGCTTCCGGCAGAGGACACACACACACACACACACACACACACACACACACACACACACACACACACAGAGACACACACACACACATGCCCGAGTCGTTTCTTGTGCTTTGAACTGATGAATGTTTGATGAGTCAAAATCGCTCCTTGAACAAGCGAGCTCCTGTGTGCTGAGAGAGCAGAAGAGCAGCGCAGTTACCACAGGGTCAAGCAAAAGAAACACATTCATACAACTGCAAAAATGTTAAGACTTTAAGACTTTAAGAATAATCACTACACACACACACACACACACACACACACACACACACACACATGCACGTACACACAAGTCAGAGCTGGAGACTGAGAGGGTCATGAGAAGTCGTCTTTTCAAATGTACACTTAAGGTCAAAATTATTAGCCGTATTAGGAGATATGGAACATTTTCCTAAAATTCTGTCCAATGTTAACATCATTCCTAAAACTTTACTGAGTAAAACATTTCAATTAAAGGGCCCTCATTTGGTGTATTTTGTATTTAAAAAAAAAAAAAAAAAAAAAAAAAACCTTTAAGATTACTGTATAACAAATGTATTAATAATTGGGGTGGCCAAATTTATTAGCCAATGTGTGAATTCTTCTGCAAAATGTAGCTAATTAAAATTTTTAGCATTCAAACCATGCCTGAACCCCATCTGACTTGAATTAGTCAATCAAACAATCAATCAATCAATCAATCAATCAGCACTGAACTCTATGTACAATAGACTCTAATGAACAGCGCTAGTGGAACTTTTAGACTAGATTGAGAGGCACTTCTCTGTAACAAGTAATTACATCATGCCAAAAAGCAAAGAAATAAGTCTGGACCTCAGAAAGAAGGTAATGGATGCCCATCTTAAGACGCCTATACTGCCATTTCCAAGCGTTTTACGGTATCTAAATTTAGGACAGCTGTACGTTGCATCATCGCAAAGTACAAGGAGACACATTCTGTTAGAAACAAACCTGGGCATGTTTTCAAGTGCCAGATATCTAAGACTTTGGAGAGGAAAAATCATCAGAAATGTCAACAAGAACCCCTGGATCTCTGTGAAGATGACTGTTGCTGAACTGGCCTCTTCTTGACTTGAAGTTTCAAGGAAGACTCCTCATCGTGGAGGGCTTCGAGGTCATCGCCCAAGGAAAACTCCATTGCTCACACAGCGGCACATCAAAGCCAGACTGAAGTTTGTCTATGAGCATTTGAAACATGGGGATGAGTTTTGGAAGTCTGTCCTTTGGTCTGATGAGACAAAACTGGAGCTGTCGTTGTTTTGTCTGGCAAAAGAAAGGAGAGGCCTTCAACCCTAAAAAAACAGTTCCCACAGTTAAACATGGTGGTGGGAGTATAATGCTGTGGGGCTGTTTTGCTGCTTCAGGGACAGAGAACTTTGTTCAGGTGCATGGGCTCTAGAAGAAAGAAGATTATGTTGACATTTTGAAGGACAGTGTGAAGAACTTTGCTGCAAGTCTGGCTTTAGGTCACCGTTAGGGTCTTCCAGCAAGACAATGACCTGAAGCACACATCTAAGTGAGTCAAAAGATTTTTGAGGGACACCAAAATCAAGGTCCTGGAGTGGCCCTCTCAAAGCCCACATCTCAATCCTATTGAGAATCTATGGCAGGAGCTCAAGGTTAAGGTCCATGTAATTTGGATGAAAGAAAGAAAGAGAGAAAGGAAGGAAGGAGCAAAATACAGAAGAAAGAAAGAAAGAAAGAAAGAAAGAAAGAAAGAAAGAAAGAAAGAAAGAAAGAAGCAAGGAAGCAAGGAGCAAAATACAGAACAAAGAATGAAAGGAAGCAAGAAAGGAAGGAGCAAAATACAGAACAAAGAAAGAAAGGAAGAAAGGAAGGAAGAAAGGAAGGAGCAAAAAACAGAAGAAAGAATGAAAGAAAAAAGAATGAGTGTTCACATTCATACAATACAAAGCTTTGCCAAATGAATTACAAGCAAAAGCAAACGGATGGAAGTATGGATGGAGAGGGATGGAGAGGGAAGGAGAGGGAAGGACAGGGAAGGAGAGGGGCGGCGTAATGAAGAAGTGGACCCCCTGCTTAGCCACACATTAATCATTAAAACACAAAAGAGGAAAGGAGGCAGACACACAGCAGAGTCAGCCTTACTACCACTTCACATTCTCTCTCTCTCTCTCTCCCTCTCCCCCTCTCTCCCTCTCTCTGGGATGGGGTGATGGGGTGATGTATTCGTTCAGGAATGATGGTCCACCCTCCTTAAGTGCCACCATTACAGTAGTGAACAGCACTTATGGCTTTTACTTCATTGATTGATCGAATCAATACGTCATCCTGCTGCATCCGGAGACAATACATTAAAGAGTGTGTAGTAAAGTGTGCAAATGTAAACGCACCCCCTTTTCTTTTATTATAAGGTGGACTTAAAGCACAGAACCGGACGACGGGAGTCCACTTTCTGCTCTTCTCGTTCCTCAAGTTCTCCCAGAGATCCCCAACATCGCTAATGTGTCTAAAACAACACTTTATTGGTTACTCATGGCAACGCAAACTGAAAGAATTCATATGTGACTTTACACGGATTTCACAAGAAGATCTGCCTTACTGTGGGATTTTATACGAAAAACGTTAAAATGTACCTTTTCTTCAAACACTTTACCCTTTCATACTAGTCCTTTTTTCATTTTTATTTAATTATTTATTTTTTGTACAGCAACCTTGACTGTTGGAAAGGCACTATATAAATGGAGTACACTTATTTTTTACTTTATTTTTTTTTAAGCAAATATCAACAAAACGTGGTTTTTTTCAAGACTAGCAGATAAATTCACAATACATGCAGTGTGAGATAAAACTGAAAAAAAACAAAAACAAAAAAAAACATGGAGTTCTTTAGGTTCTTCTTGTCACAATGGTTCTACTTCAAAGTCTCTCTGAAAGCAAACTCTGTCTATATTTTCATTATGCAGTCCGAACATTTTGCGGAGTTTTTTGTGATTGTTGTGGCCAAAAATGCTCGGTTTTGCGGCGTCTTTTTAAAAAATTCGCTAGTTTTTTTTGTGCTTTTTTTTCAGAAAACTACTTGAATTGGTCACATGACGCGTCTTGGCCCAAATCTGTGGAAAATCTGCAGCAATTTTGAAAAATTGGGGACAACAAAAAAATTGGGGACAACAAAAAAATTGGGGACAACAAAAAAAAACAACAAAAACAAGCCAAACAAATAAATTGTTGCATAAATTGGCATGTTGAATTGCTGAGTTGTTTGGAGAATTAAGCAGAAATTGTTATGTAAAAATTTTACATTTAAAAATAAATAAATAAATAAATAAATAAAAGTTTTTTATTTAAATTTTTTAAAAAAGGGCTCTTCAAGAGTTCTTTGCGTGCTTAGCTTTCTAAAGTGGTTCTAGATCTACATGCCGAACAAATAAATCATCAATACGTTAAATGTTTTTTTTTTTGTTTTTTTTTTTAAACGTAAAATTTTGTAGAACCCAACAACAGAAAGTTTCCCTGACTGAGGTTCCATGTCCATGTTTGTCTCATTATTTCTGTTCAAAAGAGAGAAACTAGGCTGTTTATGCTTGTTTCGTGGACGCATCACGACAAATGTAACTATAAACGGATAAAAAGTGCTGTTCTTAACTTGACAAACAGAAAACTGTCACTGTTGGCAAATTGTTGTGGGGTAAGAAGAATCCTATAATCCAATTCATAATAAGAGGTTGCGTCATTGATTGTTTTCCTATAACAGCACACACAAGTGTTTTATTCCTGTACAGTCTATTTTAAGTCATTTTGCCGTGCATCCTGGACTAAAAAAGAGACAAGAACCTTCCTAGTTCATTTCTAGAGTCGAACATGATGTCTGTATTTGATCTACACCGCGAGAAAGAAAAAGCCTCGGCTCAGCGGCATAGTTCATCCTGTGAACTCGCAGCAAGAGAATCTGAGAGGGAATTACTACCAAATTCATTCTACAATTGATTCCTGATGCAAAGATAAGTTGTGAACATACACCGTAGTTCTTGCTCTCTAGCTCTGGCTGATATCGTATTCTCTTTCGTGGAATCTGTAGTGCATGTCAGAAACAGAAGAATGTGTGTGTGTGTGTGTGTGTGTCTGCCCCTGGCTGCACTGCACTGGATGGCGAGGAGCTCTCGGCTGATCAATGCCCCCCTCTTCATGACCCGCCTGTTCACTAGCGCTCCCTCTCGCTCTGCTCGCTTCTGTGCTTTCTCTCGTTTATTTAGCTCCATCTTTCTTTCTATTTGCTGACTAAGATCTATGAAAGGGGTCAGAGGAAGGAGGGCCTGAAGAATTCAGCGCACCCCAAAACATCTGCTCTGCGTAAGAGACGCAAGGGGGGGCGATGATTGATGAACTTGTAAAAGGTGCCCGAGGTCGGTGAGGTATGAAATCTCATCGCATATTCATACGGAAAAGAGAGAGAGAGAGAGAGAGAGAGAGCAAGAGAGAAGGAACGAGCGAGGACGAGGCTTTAGGGGTAAACACATTTGTGTCAAAAGAGAGAAAGCAGGCAGCTGGACGCTGCCCTTGAGCGCTTTCTTAAACAAGCCCTTCTGCTTAAAGACCTCTTCAGATCCATTAAACCCCATTAATGCCGAATGCAAACGCTCAGCCAGACCGTTCAGGCATCCAGTTGACGAGCTTGTCTTGTCATTCAAATGTCTCTGTAATTTGAGCGCCCCGTTCCGACGGACGCACACACATCGCACTCAGCATGCTCGATCTCCTAAAACGTGTCAGAAGCGCCGTTTCTGCCCTTCTGCTTTCTATTTATCGCCTCGATTAACATTGGAGAGCTGAGCACATGTTCGCACTGGCAGGTGCCAAACACGAAAGTGTTGCTTAATGCTGCTGGAGTGTGGAGATATCTAGAAGTGAGAAATTCTAAAAAGAATTTCGAACATTAGATCATCCTCTAAATCATCCTCGAGGACCATGGATATGAAATATTTGGTGGGCAATGTACAATATTTGGTGCGGCAGCTTATTCAATGTTATTCACAAAACAACTGAAGGATGAGGAACATCACTGGACGGTGGTGCAGCAGGGTAACTTTGCCGCCTCACACCTCCAGGGTCCTCCTGAACTCAGGTTACCGTCTGTGCCGAGTTCCACATGTTCTCCGGTTTCCTTCTAAACCTACCAAGGTGTATTCCTGCCTCACACCCAGTGTTCCCAGTGTAGGCTCCGGATCAGTGATCCTGACCAGGATAACGCGCTTACTCAAGATGAGTGAAGGAATGAACACTGGAAGTTGGTGTTTGAATGTAGTGAGCTTGCAGTCTAGCTCACTGATGAGGTGTATGCGGGTAAAATCAGAATACATTCCTGAGGAACAAGGAGCATTAAAGGACCAGGAGTGGTGTCTTTGCTTCTTTTGCACTGTTTTGATCTTTTGCTACCATGGAATTTGCATTTAAAATGCCAATGTGGTGTGAACAATCAAATTATATCATATATATATATAAAGCGAACTCGCCTGCAGTGGTCCTGTGGTTAAGACTTTGCAAACCGCCAATGTCGGGCCCTTTAGCAAACCTCTTAAGTTCTGTTTCAACTGTAAGTCGCTTTGAATAAGAGCGCTACCCGAGTGAAAACATGTAAACGTAATACTAAATCATAATCTAGAGAAACATTCTCACTGTTTTGAGTCATAGGCTACGAAAACTGTGTTTTTTTGTTTTAAAACGCTCTCAGTCTACACTGGCATTTACATCGCTTAAACCGCTTACACCCCTATACTGCGCGTACGTAAAAACGTAAGGAGCTTTGGCCTGCGTCATTTCCATCACACGTTTATTTACTTTCCGTCTACTGACTTTGTACAAAGTAACATTAATCTTTAACAACGCTATCGGACTGGATAGCAGGCACAACAACTGCAGTACGACGTCGTCCACCGTCTTGTTTGTTTTGAGTTGAAGGGGTCAGGACGAGAAAATACGTCATTGTTTTTGAATGTCTCCATTTTCCCAGTCCACACTACAACGTGAAAATGGCGCTTTCGAACTTATCCACTTGGGAGAGCGTTTTTGAAACGCTCCATTGTCTCAGTGTGGACTGAAGGCCAAAACATCGCGAAAAAGATGCGTTTTCAAATGTATCCAGATTAATATGGACATAATTTCAAAAGAATTTCTCATATTATAACTTTGCAACCATGAAATTAATCTTCACGTGGTGGAAACAAGCTTTTCCATGTTGGACTGGTTGTGGCTCTCAGCACATCAGCTGGGAAAAATCATAGAAGAAGGGTTAAAAAGAGAGAGAGCGAGAGAAGTAGGGTTGTTGGTTGTTGGGGTGGCGTCCTCAAACGTATAGCTTTTGTGCTTTTAGTGTGTATCTTTTTACGTAGACAGGTGACGCAGACGTCTTTCTCTAAAAATCCCAGTTGTGTGCTGTGAATCATTTTTAAAGGTCTACTAGATCCACATTTCCAGGTGAAAGATACATATTAAAGGGTAAAGGGTACAAAAGATCAGGGTACGACCCCAGCAACAAGGAAATGCATAGGTTAATACCTTTTTTAAATGAGAGTGTTCTCTGATATGATTGATTTGCTGGCGTGCATCACCACGTAGCATATAAACAATCAGCCCATTAAATGGCAAAAAAAGGACATTTTTCAGGGCACAAATGCTTTGCCAGTGTTGGGTAACCTTTAGTTACTTGGGAAAGTGAATACAGCGTGCCTTTAATGGCCATTTAATTGGACCTTAAGGACCAGTGCTGTATTTTTGAAGGTACAATTACGCTGTTTATGCCTTAGGCAATGAAAATGCACCTGTACAGCACCTTTATTTCTGACAGGTTAGAAGTTGGCATAGTATTACTTAGCTGTGGTAATGTGTGTGTTGGGGTGTGTGTGTGTGTGTGTGTGTGTGTATGTGTGTGTGTGTGTGTTCTCTCAGGCAAGTCAGACTACGTTACAGGACGATAGTGATAGGTGGATCATTTCGTCCCTGATGAGATGCATCTCTCAGGCTTAAAGTACTGGAGGCATAGAGACACAGCGCATGCAATACACAATTCAGGACTGCAGTGAGAAAAAGAAAGGGGGGGGGGAAGAGGGAGGGAGAAAAAGAGGGTGGAGGGGAACTAAATGAGTATTGCAGAGTACAGATTAAACAAACACTGCCTGCTTAGTTCTAATTAAACACTGTGCATTGCGGCGTTCCAGCAAATAAAACTCTGGCACAGAGACTGCACTGTGAGAGAGTGTCTATGTGTGTGTGTGTGTGTGTGTGTGTGTGTGTGTGTGTGTGTGTGTGTGTGTTGTGCTAAAACTGGCTGTAATTGTTATAATTGTCAGCAGGATTGCCAGCATAAGACATGTAGCATGGCTCACTTGGCTGAGCTTCAAGAAGACGAAGGAGGATGGAGGCATGGGTCCCCCCATAAAGGATATCGAGCCAGGCTGGACATGGTGGCAGGCATGGTGGAGACGGAGAGGAGGAGACGAGGAGATGATGTGCTGCTAACAAAGCTCCTTTGGCTCAAAAGGAGAGAGAGAAAGGTAGCATAGAAGGGGAAGAGAAGAGAAGAGAAGAGAGGAGAGGAGAGGAGACTCTCCAGTTCTGCACCAGCAGGAGCAAACCGGTGCCGAGGTGTGATGTCATCAGAAAGGGACCAGCGTGCAGCAGGCGAAAAAGGAGAGGAGGAGAAAAAAAAAAAAAATGACAGGAGTGTTCGCTGAACATTTCCATGCCTGGGCGATCCACTGGAATCCGGCAGAAACAACCTCTCTAGCCTTAGGAGGCTGCATTCTGGGATGCAAGCTCCTGGCCTGGTTGGAATCAGGAAAGCAGCCTTATCTCAGGAGGCAGGAGACACTCCGGGAGTCCGTCACCTGCTATCTCCCACAATACACCTGTAGACAGTGTGTTCCTGTCGCACGCTATACACTGCCACATCGACGAGAGCTTTAGCCGTTGTGATGTGGAGGCGGACGTGTGCGAGTGTGTGTGTGTGTGTGTAAAAGTAAGCGTGTGTGCGTGCGAGTAAGAGAGAGAGCGAGAGAGAGAGAGCGTCTCTGTCGAGCAGTCATAGGATGTTTCTCTGATGAGCGATGTGACTCCAGTTGAAGTAAACTGCATTGGCACTATCGCCATGGAAACAGGGGTGTGAGAGGACCAGAAGGGAAGATGAACAAAAAAAAAAAACAAGTCAAGGTTAAGCAACCTGTTTATGTGTGTGTGTGTTTTTTTTTTTTAAAGGAGCCTCTGTGTCAACAAATGTCAAGAGCTTTTCTTTTCTCATGTAAGGAGGCGGAGCTTATTTCAAATAAACAATTCACATGATCAATCAAGGAAACACAGATGTCAACCAACCTACAAGTGGGTCGCAGGCATTCCGTACAATCGGGTGTCCACAATTTGATGTATATTATTATTATTAGTTAATGCTGTTATAGTTATTATATAGTTATTACAGCTACTATAAGCCTAATGGGCGGAGTTACTGTTGCCACCCTAAAGTGGATTATTTTCCTATAACTGCATGTCCTGAAGTGTTTTATTCCTTTTATACCACAACAACTGACAAACATTGACTTTTTTTTATTTATTAAAGAATGACACTTTATACTTTTTATCCATTTCTATTTACATTTAATGTCAGATTAGGTTCGTTCCTGTTCTCATTTACATTATACCAGCTATAAACAATCGTTCCCTCACCAGCCTCTCCTTTTTTTCTCTCTTGAAATTAATAAGACAGTGAAAAGGATCTTTTTTTTTTTTTTATGACTGTTACATAGCTCTGACACTGGAGACTCCTTCCCTAAATGCCAAATAAACGTCTTCTTACAGAAAACGTCCACCATATGACGATTTTTTTCTTTGCCACAGAAGTCGTTGTGAATGATTTATTACTATAGAAACGACAGACTATTAGAATGAGTGCATTAATATAATATTAACATGTGATTTGTTATATGTTACGGTACAGAGAATTAATCAACACCTTCTGACCAATGAGAATCGAGAATTCTGTGGTATAAAACTCAATTTTAACCTGGTGAACTGGTGTATTATATTTATAACATAATCCATCAAGCAGTGGTTCATGGGATTTTTTTCTTCTTCACACCAACTGTGATGATGATGATGACGACATGTAAACCTGGTTAAAAATCATAAATACAACAAGGATGTCCGACTTAATTTGACAACGCTCAAATAAAAAATAAAAAAAAAACGAACAAACCGGGTGTGTTATCCACCGGAGCGTATTTGCTTTGCTTTTATTTACTGCCCTTGCTCGTGGCAGACCTCAGAGCTAAACCGAGCGCTCCGTCAATTCCCCTCCACTGAGCGCCGTGGCATAATTTGTTATTTGCCAAGCTGTTTTTCTGCTGCTCGCTTGCTGACAACCCTGTATAATTCAAATCAATTGAGCAAAACTGCTTATTTGAGTCCGCGGCTTTCCTTCATCCCTGGAAAAGCCCTCCAATTCCTTGTGGTGTGAGAATGAGTGAAGGAAAGCTCAATGCTGCAATCAGGTCGTCACACACCAACCAATCATACCTAGCTTTGACACACACTCACACAAACACACTCATGGGCTGATTCGTTGCGCTCCCCGGGGCGGGATGGAGGAGGCTGGGCGTCTGTGTGAATTTACTGGGTCACTGATCTAAAGGCTCTCACACCTCAGTGCCTTCCACCTCTCTGACTGCAGCAGGAGCATGATGAATAGATCAGAATAGCGCAAGATAGAGTAGAGACCAGGAGACCGAAAGAGAGAGAGAAAGGAATCTAGATTGCCTAGTCTTCCTGATTTGTTTATACCCTCGGAGCTATAGAGTTATAAATATCAGATAAACAGAGAAAATAATAAACAGAGTGTGGGATTTGTGCAAAACTTCTAACACACAAAAACAATAGTGAAATGAAATTATTGATGGTGTTTTGCTCCACCCATCATGCGTCAAAGAATGCAAGGACAACAATGGTTCATTCGCAAACGATTCATTCTTTTGGAATGAATCGCTAAGATGAATGAATCAGTGATGTTTATTCCTTAGCCACAAAATTGAAACGTGCGCAACAGACAATAATACTTCCATTCGTATTCATAACTGCGAACCCGATCCGTGCTCCTTGTGAATCATTTCGGTCATCACCAAGATTTGTTTACTTGAATCAGTGAATCCTTTTCAGTGGTGAATTTTTATGCTACATGTTTATCAGTTGGTGGCTTTTTTAAACATCGGTCAATTTCACCTGCATCTGGCAAGTTGCGTGCGTGCCAAACCTGCTCCGTATGAGTCAGTGAATCATTTACTTCGAATCATTCGGTCATGACAGAGAGTCATTCCTCAGTCACTCAATGAATCAAATGAGTCAATGATTTGAACAAGTCCCGTTCAGGTTTATTCGATTAGAACTGGAGATTTCCAGCGTCTCAGTGCAGGTAGTTTTAGAGTCTCTTCTAAACCTGGACAAACAAATATATTATAAGGTCATTCAAAGTAGTAACAACTATTAGCTATATTACAATGCTCAAAATGTTTGCTGTCTGCCTTAAACAGCTGTATGACCAGGCTACTTTTTGAGCAACCGAACGATTCTGTGAATGAATCATTTAACTAAAATGATTCGGGTCACTGAAAAGCCTCATCTCTAATTTTACCAAGCGTTTAGCAACATCAGTACCTTCAAAGTATCTTTCAAAGCTTAAGGATTAAACCCTGATTCACATCATACAATAAACATTCAACATGCAGACCACAAAACTGTATGTTTGATGATGATGATTATTATTATTCAGAATCAGAATCGAATCTTGACACATGAAAACCAAACAATATGACTTTGAATGGAGTGACTCTTTCTTGGCGCAGTCTTGTTTTAGAAAGAGGTTTAATTTCGCTCAGTTGTAGTTTCCTTGACAAGCTGCATTTAAATAAATAAATAAATAAATAATCATATTAACTTCAGGAGTGAGAAAATACAAGAGGCTGGTGATTGAACAACGGTTTATAGCTCCTACAACGTAAGGAACTAAATTGTTTTGAGGACTTTCCACAACATTTTTTTTTTTTTAAATGTAAAAATTTGTAATCATTGGCAAATTACTGTGTTATAAGAGGAATAAAACACTTCAGGACATGCTGTTGTAGGAAAATAATTAACTGCGGTTCAAGTCGGGCCACGACTACACCCGGTCGTTGATTATTTTCCTAGTGTCGTCTTTTACTCCTTACAAAACGACTATGTTGCGATTTGATTTTCCAGCCTAAAATTTTGTACAAATCTGAAGTCATGTGACAAAAATGTTGTGAATGTCGGTATAGCACTGAACCAGTGTTTCTGGTATCCAGTTTCCTGGTCATTTCCAGACATTAAAGAGTTAAACACTGCAAACACACACACACACACACACACACACAGAGCCCTCTTCCCAATTAGCTCCGAGCTCTGGCGTCAGCATTAGAGACTCTAAGCGCAGAGCAGATCCTCTATTAGAACACTGGGTTTCCAGCAAGCGCACACGCCGATTACATCAGAATGTTTACCTGCAAGCCTTTATACCGCAGGATTGATTTATTACCCGACGCCCTCGCAGCCGAGCCACGGAGGCCTTTTCAATGAAACGGTTTATGGATGTTTCTTCCCAAATTACACCAGACACACTGGCGCAGTGGAGTATGAACCATCAAGACAAGCCACAGCTCCAAGATTCAATATTCAGCCAGCCAAAGCCTGCTTGTTCTGCTATCGAAACTATTAATTGATCTCTCGAGACTCTGGGATGTTTAAACATTAATAAATATGGAAAACTGGCTCTACAGGGGAAACGCAGCAAAAAGTGCTGTTAAGAGCCTTGACCAGAGCGGCATCGATTTCCAAGCAATAGCTTTCATGGACACACACACATATATATATATATATATATATAGATATACACACATACAGGGATGTAAAACTGCATGCATACAATCACCTTGTTTGTTGCACTAAACCACACTACATCCCGGTAAACTGCAGCTCTCCCCAGAGCCATGGGATTTGCTGGCTCCAGGTACACACACTACTCCACAGGGAAGGAGCTACCTCTCCTAGCAGAGAAGGGCAACCGCAGCGCAGCAAAGTGCAAGCTAATTAGTTAGACTTGAACGTACAGCACACAGTCGGAGCCTCCACACTCCCCAGTCGGTGTATTGGCTCCTGACATTCCTACTTTTGGCACCGACAAACTGTTCTCCTCGTATTACACCATCCATCCAGGAACGGATTAAAAAAAAAAAAAAAAAAAAAAAAAGTGCCTAAATTTTTGGCTGCAGAAGTGTTGATGCACACCACGCCTGTAAACCGTAATACATTCCAAATACGTCTTCATACGACTACCAAGATTTCTGTTGATGAAGGGATTAATGAGGGTGAGGTAAAGGATCTGTCCTGTTTTTATCCTCCATACTGTACCTCAGTTCAGTTTTTGTTGCTTTTTTTTCCCTGTTACAAAACAGGTGAAACAATAGTGTTAGAAATTCCTGCTGAAAAAAACAAAAAACAAAAAAAAACAACAACAAAAAAACAACAACAATAAAAACCCTTATAGAATTTGTAATGGTTTTAATGGTTATAATGGAAATTGTATTGGTTTTAATAGAAACTGTAATGGTCCCTGTGGGTTTCTATTGGTAATTTGTTGCCTTCTATGGGTGGCACGTTATGTCTAGTGGATACCATTAAGAACCGATAATGGTAATGGATTTAATGGTTAGCTGATGGTTTATAATAGTATTTGTAGTGGAAACCATTAGAATTTCTGTGGTGGTTTCTACAGTTTTTTTTTTAGCAGGGATAAATAAAAGGAAATGCTTTGTTGTAATCAACGATTATACACTTGTGGTGCATATACTGTATTCTGTACGCAGAAAATGGTGGACTGTAACAAGCTGTTTAGTACGGAAGCCCTAAGAGGTCATACATTATTATTTTTTTTCCTTTCTTGTTTTCTTTCGATCACGACTTAATTCTCTCGTGATCTCCACATAACAAAACTTGTTTTCTTGTGATCCTGACCTAATTTTTTCTGTGTACTCGACATAACATCGTGTTGTTGTTTTTTTGTTCTGGAGGCAACAAAAGCTTAGCGCAGTGGATGAACAAATTCGTTTTTACTCAAATTGAAATAGCTCTGTGTACGTCACTGATTGACGACTTCCACTTCAGTGTCCGACACTTGAGAAGGGGACACCCGTCTCTCTCTTAATGCGGGGATAAAGTCTATCTCTACAGCGGGCAATTATTACATTTATGATGGCGATGGTGAAGACGCCAACGTGCACGTAACACCAGTCTTATTCACAAGGCATGAGATGTTCTCGCAATAAAATGACGTTATGATTAAACAGCTTTTTATTATGTCGAGATCGCGAGAAAACAACTTTTGTCGTGTCGAGATCGCGAGAAAACAACTTTTGTCGTGTCGAGATCGCGAGAAAACAACTTTTGTCGTGTCGAGATCGCGAGAAAACAACTTTTGTCGTGTCCTTTTGTCGTGTCGAGATCGCGAGAAAACAACTTTTGTCGTGTCGAGATCGCTAGAAAACAAGAAAGAAAAAACAAACAAACAATGCATGGCCTCTTACGGCTTCTGTAGTTTTAAGCATTAACGTTAAAAAACAAGAGCTTTGCAAAGTGCAAACAGACAGGGTTAAGATCTTAATCTTATATAAATCTGATCATTATACATCCAGATACAATCTGTGTGAAAGGAAGAGGTGTAAATTAAAACTCATCCCTCATTTACACTTCCAGGTTTACGTGAATAATCCCAACCCAGATGTATTCCTGGAAAGTGGAAAGGAGATCATGGAGTCTCTCTGAAATCACCTGTTGTATTAGATAGTGTCATATATGCTTGTTGCGTATATGTGTGTGTGTGTTTGTGTGTGTGTGTGTGTGTGTGTGTGTGTGTGTGTCTGTGCGCGTGCGTGTGGAGCCGGAGCTCGAGAAGATGAATGGCTGACTGTGTTTGTCCATTCAGCCTGAGTTACTGTCTGTTAAAAGATGCGCCGCTGTCCGAGCCGCCGGAAAATAAATCTCACATCACACACAGACCCATTGATCAGAGAGAGAGATAAAGGACGTCTGTCTGCGTGAGGAGGTGTATGACAATGGGTGTTTATATGAATGTGTGTGTGTGTGTGTGTGTGTGATGTTTTGCAGCTGAACGCAGCACGTGGGAGTGGGAGTGGGAGTGAAGGAAGAAATCCCCTCCTCTTGAGAATGTATTCCTTTAACACACATGGCACAACACACAGCCCCTTCTGAATACCTCCCCATGCTGAGCTTGCAACACACACACACACACACACACACACACACACACACACACACACACACACACTGTTCCACCAACACACTCTGATACAGAATTAACTTAATAAACAGTGGAAAGATATCCACTGACCCTTTCCACACACAATACCCGATGTGCCTTGAGCGCAAGCCCAGACATGGAGGAGTTTCACAAACACACACACACTCACACACACACACACACACACACACCCTCCCTCCAAGCGTCATCAGGGTGAGCCCTGATGGAAAAGCCTAGTCTCTGTGGAGGAAAAAAGGGCTCTTCTCAGGCGTGCACACACACACACACACACACTCCAGAGCTTACACCATCCAAACATACACACACACACCTCACACATGTCAGCATTCACACCCCTGAGAGACGCCTTTGCTGACTCAGGCGTGTATACACTCCGTTCAACAGAGTGCACACTGAATTATTTACATCAACAAAATATGTGAATGCATTAAACATAAAGTGACCATCAATAATATATCACCAAGCTCAACGCACACATCAAGACGCATTTGTTTATTGATTCTCAATGCTAACGTGAACATTTGCTTGTCAATCACGACCTAAAGTACAAACACACCCACAAACTGACCAACTCTGTCCTGCAGTTTCACCTCAGATGAAGAGATGGATGAGATACAGAATACAAATTGAATAATGTGTATTTAAAAAAATTAGCATAGTTTGAAATATGAAAATTAGCTAGCAGCTAGGAACTAACTGTGGTTAAAAAGACCGCAGGTGGAAATGAACTACTAGCAAACTCTAATGAAAACGAGCTCAAATGGAAATTAGCTAGTGAAAACTAGCCAGCTAGTGAAAAGGACTGCAGGTGGAAATTAGCTAGCAACTAGCTCTGGTGAAAAAGACTGCGGATGGAAATTAGCTAGCAGCTAACTACAGGTGAAAAAGACCACAGATGGAAATTAGCTAGCAGCTAACTACAGTGAAAAGGACCACAGATGGAAACTAGCTGCTAGCTAGCTCTAGTGAAAAAGAGCTCAGACAGAAATTAGCCGGCACCTAGCTTCTAGCTTTAGCGCATCCTGCTAGATATAATAGAGCTTCGTAATTGTTTGAGTTTTGGCTTCCTTGCTGTGGTATGAAAGCTTCACGCTTCAAGATGTGCTGTTTTAGGAAAATAATTAACTCTGTCGTTGATTATTTTCCAATAACAGCTCGACACTAAGTGTATTATTCCTTCTTTTTTTTTTTTTTTAAATACATAATGAAGTCTGTGTGTTTATTTAGCATTTAAATGCAACTGTAGAACGCACACTTTATACTGCACATCATTTACAACGAAAAACACGTTGTTTACTGTTTTTTAAATGGATAAAATTGATTTAAAGTGCAATAAACCCATAAATTGTGTAAATAATCACAATAAATAATCCTGACTATAAATAATAATGCCTATTTATACTATCACGGCCCTAAGATAAGGAGTGAGGCAGGTGCATTCATTCCTAATAGCACAAATAAATAATGAGCCCTACATTCGGCCAAACACACACAGATACACACAGATACACACACACACACACACACACACACACACACACAGGCAAAAATGGAACATATGCTCCTAGTGTGTAACAGCTGGAGAGATCAGAGTCTACAGGTCATGCTAAGCGCGCACACACACACACACACACACACACACACACACACACACACAGGATGTGCACACAGAGTTTGGGACAGCAGGAAATCAAGGCTGAAGTGTGTGACCTGGAGAAAAAATAATAATATAATAATAGATGCAAATCATTCAGAGTTCAGGAGTCGGTGTTGCCATAGCACTGAGAGACATAAACACACACACACACAGTTTGGACACACATGCACAGAGAGTGTGTTATTAGAGCTGATGTACAGTACGTGCCGTATAATCCACAGTGAATATCTGCCCGTGAGAGAGGGATAAACAGGAAAATATACAAAGAGATATTTGTCATGTTAGAAAACACTGAACTACAGAGTTAAATCTTACAATGTAGCTACGGCTTAATGTTTCTTTAGACCCCGAGTGTCATGCTGCAGGTTTTCACGTGCATGCCGTGTAAACTCTCCATAGAGATCCATTTCAATCACACACTCATGATTTACAACACTGTTGTTACTGTAAGCGATGGTTCGATCATGATGAGATCATCATTACTCCAACATGAGGAGCTGCTTCATTTCCCACCGTGAGGAGTGAAATAAGGATGTGATCTGCTGCTGTTGTAGCCCGTCCTCTGTCGTCCTCCTCTAGGTTTCATGTGTTGTGTGTTCTGAGATGCTTTTCTGCTCACCGCGGTTGTAAAGAGTGCTTATCTGAGACGAGACATCGTAGCGTTTCTGTGAGCTCGAACCAGCCTGACCTTTCTCCTCCGACCTCCCGTTAACAAGACGTTTCTGGCCTCAGGACTGCCGCTCGGTGGATGTTTTTTGTTTTTCCCACCGCTCTGTGTAAACTCTAGTGGTGAAAATATCAGGAAATCATCGGAAATACTCAAACCAGCAACCGACACCCATGCCACCGTCAGTGATCACGATTCCCCCCATTCTGATGTTTGATGTGAACTATGATATTCTCCGAAAATTCTCACAGTACTCAGAGTATGGTGGCTTTCGTCGGCCCCTACGGATTTACGATGCGTTGCTGTGCGAGAGCAGTGAATATGATGAAACTTTTCAGTGCATAAATGGCTTTGAAACAATATTACAATATACCCCCGTGTTTCCCTCGGCGGAGTAAACAGAAGGAGAAGTTCTCGTTCCCTTCCCTTTATTAATATTCACAGGCTGGAACTACAAATCAGGAAGTAAAAAAAAAGAACAACAGCAGCAGGTTATTATGCAGCCCTGAGGGGTGAAGACGAGGACGAGAAGTGTGTGAGTGTGTCCATGTGTTTGTGTATCCGGTAATAAACATTATCACTAGGCTTAAGTGCATGTACCCACTCACATGGGGTCAGATCTATAAAGTGCCGCACTCAGGCTGGAAGATCATAGGCAGCTGCTGGAATATTGAACCAACAATGACATATGGTCACTGACCTGCACTTCCAGAGAGTAGAGTGTGTGTCTGTGTGTGTGTGTGTGTGTGTGTGTGTGTGTGTGTGTGTATGTAGGGGGGGTGAGTAAACACATGGGAATGGCAGTAAGTGGCCTGATATAATGGCATTAAACTCAGGGACAGCAGTGATGGACACACAAGCCAAACAGACCATCAGAGACATCACACACACACACACACACACGAACAAAGTTCATTGCAAAACTGTAATGTTTCAACACAGAAACATTGCACTCTGAAGCCATTTGACCCAAATGAGCACAAAATCCATTAGATACAAAAACTAAATCTGTGCTAAAGGTAATGAGAGACAAATGTTCCTTTAAACTAGCGCTGAACATTTAACTTTAGCCCATTTTAAAAAACAATGTAAGAACATCGCCACAACGTTACCCTCATTTAAAAAGGGGCAGGAGTGATGACTACACATGGATAGGCAAATAAAATAAAATAAAAAAACACCCCCCTAAATCATCATCAGTTTTGTTCATATTGTGATCTCATAAATATGGTTAATACCTGACCTGAATATAGATAGCAACACTAGCATTAGCCATCCCAGCTATGTGACTAGCTAACTGATGCTAACGTAGCCTGTGTTTGTCACAGGTAGACCCAAGTAAGGGTTCATTCTCTGAATCTTTATCATATTCTGAGGGATTTATTTAAAAACCTAAGGTGTTTGAAGAATATACCCAAACAGCAAGCTAAGTTAGCTAGCTAGCTTTGTGTGTACGTTCCATTGCTAACAATTTCCAGCTTCCATGTTGTCCTATAATACAATTTAAAAAAAAAAAAAGTATACAACTTTTGAGGTTGTGAATACCACAAGAGCGGGTAATATGCAATATGTAATATTCTCGTGAATACAGTCAACACATGAACTGAATGTTAAATAATATGACTAGCATTAGCTATCCTAGCTATCTGACTAGCTAATTCATGCCAGCCAGAACGTGTCACAGGTAGACACGAGTAGGATTTCAGTATCCGAGTCCTGATTTACATTGTCATAGTCTTAGATATTTATTGAACAGATGGCAAAAGTGTTTGGAAAAGTAGACCAAAGAGCAACAAGCTATGTTAGCTAACTAGCTTTGCATGTAGGTTCTGTTGCTAAATATTTACTTGTTAATCCTCCATGTTAGTCCTGAATGAGCTGTGGATGACATAATTGCAAAACGTAGTAAGAAAATCTCTGTTTTTGATTAAAAATAGATGTTTATATATCTAACAAGTGCCAAACTTTTGGAAAATATCCAAATAAAGGGCAAGTTCACCTTTCTAAGTTAGCTAGGCGTACAGGTTCTGTTGCTAAATGTTGTGGGACCTTTTTTTCTTCTTCTTTTTTTTTTTTTTAAAATCACTCCTGAATAATTTCTTTTGCAGAAATACTAGGGAAAATCTTAACAGATATCGGGTTTCTTTGTAAAAAAAATCGACTTCTGAGCTTTATTAACAAGTTTATCCGAAACATCACTCCATATGGTCAATTCAGCCATTTAATTACAATAATATTTTTGTGATCAGGGGTACATTATAAAAGCAGGACATCTGCAGTTATGACGTGAATGCAGTTTCAGTCATCAGCAGCGATTTGGTCGTGTATAGCGCAGCTGTGAAATGTCATGAATATTTATTACATGTGACGCCTGTTTTATGGTAAGAAAATACGTCCAGGTTGACGACAGCAGCGTGTTGTTGTCATCTGCAATGACCAATGGCCTCATTAGTATTTGTGCATATGGAACGGGGACACAGACGCAGACGGCTGTATTCGGGTGATACACAGTAATCTGGAAGAAAAAAAACTGATGCTCATTAAACAAAGCCTATCTCCATCACACACACACACACACACACACACACACACACACACACACACACACACACACACACACACACACACACACGTTCAGACAAACAAAGCACAAAGCATCTTCGGAAACGACAACCTTTTCAAACAGACAAGGATTACGTGCCTCCTCCAACCCCTCAACCGTACCGTCCCCGAACACACAGACGCTCTGAACTGATACGTAGAAATGTCGCACTTCAAAACTGTCACCTGACACACACACACACACGATGTTTTGAGTCGTTTTAAGGAAAAATGAATGACTTGCATATTAATCTTTATAATCAACATGTGATCTTCAAATTTGATCTTTCCCCACATGACCCACAATGCCATGCTGAGAGCTGTGCAGTCAGATTTAGCCCCCTCTTCACCTCTACCTAAACAGACTGATGCAGCGGCGCTTTATTCCTTTCCTCCAGCTCTCTACACTCTGCTCAAACAGATCAGCTTCCCAAGCTTCACACTAAAGCGGCGGTCACACTAGACGTTCAGCTCGCGAAATCTCTTCGGAGACCGCCGCGGCAACCGGATATGACATCACACACCAACGTTAAAATATACCATCTGTTCCTGTATGCAGCGACAATCCAGCAGTCCAGGCGTCTTCTCTTTTGATGTTGATTTTATATTCTTTTAAAAGCTGTGTTGTATAAAACGGGATGGTGCGACACCGCTATAATCGGCGCTTGATCTTCTGAAGAGGTCACGCCGTGACGTGTCGATCTTCTGTCGGTCACACGTCTTCACGTGATACGAATTCGCAAGTCGGAGGTTCGCAAAACTCGAACTTTGGAATGCAGCGAAATTTCTTTGCATTTGGCTTGCGTTTCCGGTCTCCAGCATTTGCATGCGTATGAATGGAAGTGAATGGAACGAAAAGTGCAGTGTGACCGCCCCTTAACAACTTAATTAACTCGGACAGAACCTCTTATAACTCAGTGCCACGTAGCTGCATTGCATTCTGGAACTTCGACTCCGATGTAAGGGCAATCGGTCGGAGAGACACACAACCACTAACCTCTCCAAGGAATAGCAAAAATACAGCACCGACCAAGAAATTTGCACCAGAATCATCAGAAATATTTCAACATAAACATATTTGAATGTGTTTCAGGGGTGAGTTTCCTTTTAAGGGGCAGCAACTGGAGAGGAGAAAGAAAAACAAGTTAAAAGAAAAAAATAAAAAGGACAATGTCTGTCTCCCAGCGGTAAACAGCTCTTAATCATTGTGGCCTTGCTGCCAGGAAGGATTCATTACCACAGAGATCAGACGGAGAGAGCGAGAAAGAAACAACGAGATGGAGACACGGAGACACGGATAGACAGACAGGCAGGCAGACAGACAGGTCGAAAAAATAAAAAAAAACAAGATCTAGGGAAACACAAAGATACAGAGAAAGACAAACAGAGAGTGAGTGAGGGGGTGAGACAAGCCTCGGTTTTCCCATCTCTCACACTTTGTGGGGCCTGAGTCTACACAATACATGTGACAGATCACAGCACACACACACACACACACACACAGTGGCACAGCTCTACCTTATTTATCATCAATACATAAACGTCATTAGCAAATATCTCGTCTGATTAGTCAGTAAGCGCTTCAACGGATCCGGAGTCTATCCTGGGAACACTGGATGCGAGGCAGGAATACACCCTGGATTGGACGCCATTCGGTCGCATGACACGCACTCATACACACCTTGAGGCTGTTTAACGTAGCAAATCCACCTACTGGCAAGTTTTTTGGAAGAACCCCGGAGAAAACCCTCACGAAAATGCGAAATTAGACACAGAACGTAACCAGACATCAGGATCGGACTGAGGACTTTGGACTTCTATTTCTAAATTGTGTACAGAACCATGCAAAAGTTACAAGAACATGCAGCATACAGTAATATCTGGTTATAAACAAATGAGCGTTCGTGCAATAGAACTGATTGTCGGCTGATGGCGACGACTTAACTAAAGAAGGAACGACAAAAAATATGTAAGAGAAGAAAATATAACAAGGAAATATGACGGTGGTACATCCATTCTTGTTAACGGAGATATGAATTGTGCCAAAATATATATTATGTTTTAGGGATGTATATTTTATATTATATAGGGTGTATGTGTGTGTGTGTTCAAAATTAATTTAAATATCGCTGGATCCAGTAATTTAAACCGTCTCATGACATTCCAGTTAGTAAATGTAAAAAAAAAAAAAATATATATATATATATATACACAGAATAACACACACTCGCACACACACACACACACACACACACTGGGTTCTCTGATTTGACCGCAGACAGGTAAAACGGAGCGTCACATAACGAGAGGCTCGGTTAGACCGTGGGTTGCTTTGATATTTCTCTAAAGCTCAGTAGTGCAATTTGTGCAGCAGAGAAGAGCTGAAAGCAGCCAGAGTCTCGTCCCCACGCCGTCTATTTAAAGACCTTATTAACTCGGCATGTAAACTACAGAGCGACAGAGACACACCTCAGCTTAGTGTCTCTGCTCGCTCACATCACACACATCAAAGTAACGCCTAAACAATAACCACATCCCCCTCACTGTCTGTCTGTCTGTCTGTCTCTCACTGTCTCACTCTAACTTCTATTTCATCATCTGTGTGTGTGTGTGTGTGTCTGTCTATCTATTTATCTGTCTGTCTCTTGCTGTCTCACTCTAACTTCTATTTCATCATCATTGTGTCTGTCTGTCTGTCTGTCTCTCACTCCCTCAGCCTGTTTTTTTTTTTATTCTCACCTATCTATCTGTCTATTTACTGTATATTTCTCTCGCTCACTCTCACTCCACATGTATCATTACTGTATCTCTCCATCTATCCCTCTGTCTATATGTTGATCGGTCTATCTTTCATGGTCTCACTCTGCCTTTTATTCTCATCATCTGTCTGCCTGATTGTCTATCTCTCACTGCCTCGCGCTGCCTTTTATTGGCATCATCTATCTATTTATCTATCTATCTGTCCATATCCATCCATCCATCCATCTGTCTTCATATACGTCTATTTGGTCTGTCTATTTATCGGTCTATCTACCTTTCAGTTTTTCTACTAGTCTGTCTGTCTATGCAGTCATCCACCCATTTGTCTCTCTCTGTCCATCTGCCTATCTGACTATTCTCTCTGCCTGTCTATCTATCTATCTCTATACTGTCTGTCTGCCTGCCTGTATATCTGTTAGTCTGTCTATTTATCTCTCTCAGTCCCCCTTTCAGTCTGTCTGTCTCTCTATCCATCCATCAGTCTGTCCATCTGTCTATCTATCTATCTATGCCTGCCTGTCTGTCTATATCCATCCATCCTACTATCTGTCTGCATACCTGTCTGTCTGTCTGTCTGTCTATTTATCGGTCTATCTACCTTTCAGTTTTTCTACTAGTCTGTCTGTCTATGCAGTCATCCATCCATCTGTCTCTCTGTCCATCTGCCTGTCTGACTATTCTCTCAGCCTGTCTATCTATCTGTCTCTCTATACCATCTGTCTGCCTGCCTGTCTGTATATTTGTCTATCTATATATCTGTCTCTCAGTCTCCCTATCAGTCTGTCTGTCTCTCTATCCATCCATCAGTCTGTCCTGTTTGTCTATCTATCTATCTATCTATCTATCTATCTATCTATCTATCTATCTCTGCCTGCCTGTCTGTCCATCTATATCCGTCCATATCCATCCATCCTTCTATCTGTCTGCATGCCTGTCTGTCTGTCTGCCTATTTATCTGTCTATCAGTTTTTCTGTTAGTCTATCTGTCTATGCAATCATCCATCTGTCTGCCCGTCTATCCGTTTCTCTGTCTGACTATCTCTCTGCCTGTCTGGCTCTCTGTCTGTTTGTCTATCTATCCATCTTTATACCATCTGTCTGCCTGCTTGTCTGTATATCTGTCCATTTATCTGTCTGCCTGTCTCTCAATCTCCCTTTCAGTCTGTCTGTCTGTCCATCAATTATTCCGTCCATCTGTTTGTCTACCTGTCTATCTGTCCATCCGTCTGTCTGTCTGTCTCTCTGATTCAGGTCGATCTCCTGTAGGCTCCCGATGATCCTCTCGATCCGGAATTTGGACTCTGTACACTCGAGGCCGACGCGGAGGACAGAGAGCAGCTCCTCTGCACACGCCGAGTCCTCATTGTGCAGGACACTGAAACTAAAGTTGTCAGGCTGTTGAAGGGACCTAATTAGTTTTTGGGATGTGTGTGTCTCGCCTTGAGAGCTCCTCCAGTGATACACAGCTCAATCACAAAGCAGCTGCAGGTAAAGAGATGGAGGGCTTGTCAGATCTCAGTGCTCTGTGTGTGTGTGTGTGTGTGTGTGTGTGTGAATGCATATGTTAATATTAAAGACACTAAGCTTGTAGAACAGGGGCTACAGCTGCAGCTTCGCCCCGAGTCATTAATTATTATGACACATAAAGACGTGATTAATATACGAGGAATCATATATTACACCCATATATTACATGCAGACGCTGTAATGGTGTGACCCTGTGTTGCGGGGAAGCGATGCCATGCTGTGCGTCAGCGTAATCATGAAAGTGACACCAGTGTGTTGACGCACATGTGCGTCTGTGTGCGTGTGTGTAATGAGGGGTCTCCGGTGGGCACGGGCCTCAGCTACAAAGGCCGCCTGCCGCTGTGAGGTGCTGTATTAAAGGGGCACAGACGCCTTTCCAGAACAGCTGTCCGGATTACTGTTTAATAATAAAGTAAAAAAACTACACAATGCCCGCAGGCCTTTTTTTTTTTTTTTTTTTTTTTTTTTAACACCCCAATCATACTCTCAAATCTCTCATGAGCCCCACAACTCCACCCCAACCCCGGATCCGACGCGTACGGCCCCCGGATCTGGCCTCGCTCCCTGGAGCGAAGCCTGTTAGTTTGTGTTTGTGGAGAGGGGTGAGGGGTCTTGCCGAGCCCCTCTTCATTTGGACTCATTCATCGCAAAGAATGGAGTCGTGCCGAGACTTTCATCTCGAGAATACAAAAAGAAAAAGAAAATCAAGAAGGCAAAATCAGAGAGAGGTGGAGGATGAAAGGAGGGAGAAGGAGATTAAGAGCGAGAAGGAGGGAAGGTGGCAGGGGTAAGAGATGAAGCGATGGCTGAGCGGGGATAATCCTGCAGGGTCTTCAAA
The DNA here is from genome assembly GCA_023630585.1 of Cranoglanis bouderius. NCBI lineage: Eukaryota > Metazoa > Chordata > Actinopteri > Siluriformes > Cranoglanididae > Cranoglanis > Cranoglanis bouderius. The sequence continues at coordinate 29,123,664 of CM042538.1, forward strand.
AGTTGAAGGTGACGTGGAAAAAAAACCTGGCGCAAGAAAACAGGAAATGAAATGAGGGGAAAAAAAACCCAAAAAAAAAACCAAACAAAACAAAAGCGGCTGCACAGTGGCATATTAAATATTAAAACACACTCGTGAGTCAGTCAGACAGAGGCGTGTTTTAAGACTAGTGTAATTTTCTAAACATTAAAATATGCACACACACACACACACAAAAAAAAGACATCACGACTGACTCTTACACCATGCTATCGCTATCACGACCTCATAATCGGCAAATCGTCCAATAACACACCTCTGAGCTGAGCTTATCTGAGGGCCGAGCATCAGGAGTGGATATCGGTGTGAGCGGAGTGAGAACAGGAGGAAACGGCTGTATTGTCTTGTTGTGAGAGAGGAGAAGATGCGGTTCTATCTGATTATAAAGAAATCTGATATCCATCACCAAGGCTGAGCCTCTCGAAACGAGACGGACAGATTAAGGCCACAAACTCGCACGGGGGTCCTGCGAACGCCAGCATATGATATTAACAGTGAACGAGTTTTTTTTTTTATTTAAGAGAATAAGAATTTCAAATATATTAAATATGATATTGAATTATGACATAGTAGTAGGTAAGACGTAAAACATTTCAGGGCTTCTGTTAAAGTGTTTTTATTCTTCTTGTACCACAGCAATTTGCCAATGTTAAACTTCTGACAGAAAAGTTTATTGATCCGTTTATGTAGCACGTCTGCCATGTAAGTCCATGTGAACGAGATGTTACTGTAAAATATCGTATTATTCTAATGTTACTGTATGAACGCGCCAATGCTATGCCAACCTCATCGCAAGATGCTGCTGCCTCATGAAAGAATCATCGTAGGTGTCTTTCAAAATCAGTCTGCCAGCACCGAGCTCTCCTGGAGATAATCAAGTCTTTTCTCTCTCGCTCTCCCTCTCCCTCTCTCGCTCTCCCTCTTTTTCAGTTTTCACTTCATTGATGAGTCAGCCCGTCTTTTGGGAATGCCTGATGGGTCATCACACGCACTAACAGTGACCGGTGTCTGACTCACATCCTCATCCTTACACACACACACGCTTAGACACACACAAACATGTTTGAGTTTCATTTATAAGTTTTATGAACATCAACTGCCATGCAACGGCATTGTAAACATTTTAAAGATTTTTGAACACTAATTAGTTTCATATTTACGCTTATAAGAGGTTTATGAACACTAATTGCCTACTAACTCCCTACTGAACTCTGTCCCCCGCTGATCCCTCTATATATATATATATATATATATATATATATATATATATATATATATATATATATATATATATATATATATATATATATATATATATATACACACACATACACACATCTGTATATTTGTCCATACTACACCTGTATATTTGCCCTTTAATATAGAACATCTGTATATTTTTGCCCATACTTCATCTGTATATTTACTGTATATTAATGCTAATTTATCCCCACCTCTTTCACTGCTAATTTATTTAATTTATTTATTCCCACCTGTTACATTGCCCTTATCTGTACATAACTGCTCATTTAACTTATCATTTAACTTATCTGTACATAACTGCAACACACTGTATACATTGCACTTGCTGCTCTTGCACTTCTGATTGGATGCTAAACTGCATTTCATCACCTTGTATTTATACATGTGTAATGACAATAAAGTTGAATCTAATCTAATCTAATCTAATCTAATTAGTTTCGAATTTATGCTTATAAGAGGTTTATGAACACTAGTTTAAAAAAAAAAAAAGTCTTTATGGCACATGACACCTGTTGGAATGAGCCTTTATAAATATTATATGATAAAATTCCACTCTAACATCTCTATTGTATTATGAAGGTGTTCATTAAGTACAAAATGGTCATTCAGAATAACGGCTAATCTTGAAAACACACAGAACATTATATTAAAAGGTACAGATGTATTTTTAAAGCATGTTACTAATACCACTAGACGTACTGTATAACCTCGTTTCTAATGTGTGCAACTCGAATGTTCTGTAATTGTAGTAATATCACACAAGCTGATGATGAATGGCTATGAAGATATACGGCTTCGTGGCTCAGGGTAATTGGGACCAATGAAGGCAGCTGTCACTACCACTGGCCCAATTAAAGGGTCAAGGTCACGACTGAAGTCAAGGTCGAGCCCTTGAGCAAAGGTCAAAGGTAACAGGGCAGAGTGGAGAAGAGAGTGTAGATCAGAGGTGAAGTGACCTGACCGCTGACCACATGTGCCCCGTTCTAATGAGCTGGGAAAGCAGCTGAATGGTGGCCAAAAAAAAAAAAAGCACTGATTGAGCGTTATGTGCTGATATGAAAAAAAAAAAAAAAAAAAAACGTTCACTCAATATGGACACTGTAACCATGACAACGCTGTTGTCTGTTAGCTTGGACTGTTGAGTCCTAGCTAGTATCAGCTAAATATCCTGCTTAGCTCTCTGCCTAGATGAGATTTATAATGAGTACTTCATATTCCCTCCAATTTCCAGACAGGAAACTTTCATGCATTTCAGTTCATAAAATGAAGCCATACTGTTTTATTGTTTTAACAGTAGCTAGCTAATGTTCCATCAAGTAATTTCGCCGTTTATATACAATGTTGCTGTTTTCCAAAGTGTAGCGCCAATTTCCATTTCATAAACATGAACCAAATACTTTATTTATTCATTTGTTCTTCCGTAACCTGTTGCCTTCAGTATCCTGGTAGGGTCATGGACGAACAGTGGGGGCTAAATGGGAATACACCCTGGATGTAAACCAAATCCTTTTGACATTAAAGCTGCACCTCAGAGGTATCTGCGTACTTTTTTTTTTTTTCATAGCTCTTTAGCCTAAGCTAGGCAGCACTTTGCCTACTTAAGGCATTGCTAGCTAGCTAGACCTACAAACTAGCCTACTGGGATAAAATGGCTGACTGCAGCTAAATACGGTCGGTGTTTTAATATCGTTTCAGTATTTCCAGCAAATTCTCATCTGGAAGTTGTCGATTCGTACCTAAGAACTGCTGCTGTAACCATACAGACACACTAACACTGTACAAATAAAAGCGAACTGAACTGAAAGTGTTCTTGCTAGATACGTGTATTCGAACATTAAAACACTATCTCCGATGTCTCCAATTCAACGTATCAGAAAACATTACGTTCCCACTCACTAACAAGACTCACTTTTTCTTTGCCACTCTATCCTTCATACTGGTTGTTTCTCTTGTTTCCAGAGCTGAGATCTGATTGGTCAAGTGGTAGTAAAGCGCTTAATGTCACTCGGCAACTCAAAAAGCGTTCACTTTCGACAAAATCCTTAGATCGGAAAAGGGGAAAAAAAAAAAACAGACCTAGAGCATTACATTGCACAGTTTGGGAAATCAACCATGAGGAGTAACACATAAATCAAGAGATTTCATGTGTGGACTCCACGTCAAGATATTGCACAGCAAAAATTATCCACATTGCACAGAAAGCTAACAGATAATGAGGCCTTGTGTCTGTTTTTTTCTTCCCTACAGCCCATTGCCACCATTCAGCATTGATGTGTAGCAAATGACACATTTCATAACGCACTCCAATTAGAGGCAAATAGGCCTGCAAGCCGCGTTTTAAAAAGCTGCAAAAGAGGGAAAAAAATATTCTGTTTACGTGAGAGGATTACAAAATGTGTGCTCGCTCGCTCTCTCTCTCTCTCTCTCTCTCTCTCTCTCTCTCTCTCTCTGGTGTTTTTCCACTGGTGCTAATCACATGCAGCAGTGTCCTGTTAAGCCCCCCGTAATGATCCTATTTACACTTGTTGGCAATTTAATCAACTTTTAGCTCCGTAGCTGTGGGATTGAAAGATGCGGGCAACAGGGCTAACTTTCAACTTAGTGCAGGCTAAATGCTGAAATGTGTGGTCGTGTCCTTGTTATGACCAATGTTGAACCAATTTTTCAAACTGAATACGGCACGTCATCCATCCAGAACGCTCCCTATTAAATCGAACATTATTTAAATGTAAATGTTAACTTTCTTTCATTGCTAGCCAAGTTAGCACTTTTGAGTGAAGTTATTTTTTCAATAGTTTTGGTCAAAGTACTTTCTTCTCTCTCGCTCAGTGTTAATAGCTCGAAAAAGAGTGCGCCTTCGGGGCCATCATCCCATGAAATAAAACCACGTTTGTCCGTTCTTTCTGGCTGCCCTGCTTGATGGGACTGTAGACGCAAAGACGAGCTGAGACAGTTGCAAAGCTTCCTCCTTTCCTCTTCACATCCCCTCATCCGAGTCCATCCCTTCTGATTAGAGCTTATAGGGAAACTCTCTCACACACACACACACACACACACATACACACATACACCCATATTTATATGACTGTGATTGTTTCTGAGTATTCCTGCCTCTCTGATTGGCTGTCAGTCATTCGCCTTTACAGTTTATCCAGGGTCGTTCCACTTTTATTAGCAGGAAATAAGTTGGACTACTCTGATCATCAGCCAGAGATTCTTTGTGCACACAAATTTATTTAGTCTTAGTCCTAGTCTTGGGGCGAGACACAATCTGCACAATAAAGATGATCTTTAGACGTGTCTAAGTAATTTTAGTTTATTTTACTGCAATTAAAATGGCTTGTATGTTAGAGAACAAAAACAATTACCTGAAAAAATAGCTGCTGCAGTTTGTTTGAAGCATTTGGTTGTTTGTTTATTTGTCTGTTTATTATTAGGGAGACAAGCACTGAAGGTGCGTAGGCACCCTATTGTTATTCTACCTTTTATTCTTCTTCTTCGTCATCTTCTTCTGGCTAGGGTGTTTATGGCAGCCCATAGAACCGTCCGGTAAAAAGTTGTGAAATTCGGTACACTAATTGGGGAGGGTCTAAGAAACATTCTGACCAAATTTGGGCCAAGTGCTGCCAACACTCTAGCGCCACCTTCGGGTCAAATTTGGGCTTAATTTGGAAGTACATTCATGGTCATAACTTTTGAACGGTGTGTCTAGAAAATTGATGGTGGAAATTGATTTTAAAGTCAATTTCCACCTAATTATATTTTCCGCCATCTTGGATTTTGTCAAAAACAGTTTTTTCGCTATTTCTTCTACAAATTTTGTCCAATCCTCACCAAATTTGGCACGTCATCTTCAGAGTAAGCCTCACAAAAGTTTTTTTTTTTTTTTTTAAATGTTGAATACTCCAAACACTTTGCCTGTAATGGGCGCAATGAATCTGACAGCAGAGCCAGCAAACAGGAAGTGAGGCTGTATCTCAGCAACAACTTTACGCACTGACACAAAACTTGGTAGGCATCTTCAGGATCATGACCTGAGGCTATGCAACAAATTTTGTGACAGTGTCACAAGGAACTACAAATCATTCTTGAATCCCTTTGCCTTTAGTTATGGCTCTGCTTTCCTGCGATTGCTTATGCAACAATTGTAGCACATCTGTGAATGTGAGACTCAACGAGTTTGGGTGCTTGGGCCCTGAAAATGCTTTAATTATTATTGTTGTTGTTGTTTTTAGATCTTGGCTGACAGGAATGAAACCTGATGTGGTCTTCTCCGGTTGTAGCCCAGCTGCCTCAAGGTTTGACATGCTGTTCATTCTGACATGCTTTTATGCTCACCAATGGTTGTAAAGAGTGCTTATTTGAGTTACCATAGACTTCCTGTCAGCTCGATACAGTCTAGCCATACTCCTCTCACCCTTTCTCATCCACATTCCCACCCACTCAACTGCAGTTCACTGGATGTTTTGGGGTTTTTTCCCCCCACCCCACACACCATTTTGTGTAATACTTCAGCGATCTTTGTAAGTGAAAATCCCAGAGGCTCAGAACTTTCCAAACTATTCAAACCAGAAACGAGGACGTTTTAGAGCAGTGTCCTTCATCAGCCTTTCAAGCCAAGTGCTTCTGAAGCTGCAGAACCAGTCACAAATAAACTGGTCTCACCTGCTACAACATCAGAAACATGTTTGCTTGTATAGCTGATCAAGGAAAAGTCCTGTTTCTCTGGAAATGTTGTGTACCATGCTTAACTACATGTCAACAGTGACAACTTCATTATAAAGGTCATTTTGTTGATTAAACACTCATCCTTAGGATCATAGTGTGAGCTGGAAAAGAAACACATTGGGCAACAATGAACCTCAGCCATCTCATGTGGGACTCCATATCACTTTCTGTATGTAGATCTTTATCTGGCCCATAGAGAATGTAATTTCTTTAATAGAAGCCTATTCAGTGTATGTGTGTGTGTGATTCAGATTTAGATAAGATTCATGTTAATAATCCCAGTTATGACTGTGTTCCTTATGACTGGTTTTGATATTAAGAAATAAGATCCTGATTTAGCGCCACTGTAAAATGTGTAAGAGAGTGTGTGTGTGTGTTGTATTGTAAAGTAGGGGCACTTGTGTAGGTGTAGTAGATTGGATTGGTTTGTAATACCCCTAATGGAATGGATGGGAAGGTCACACAGCCAGTCACCTTTAAAGGGCTTGAAAAAGACGAGTGAATCAATATTCTCAGGCAGGTGATGGAGGAGAAATAGCGCAGGAGAAATAAAGAGTGAAAACAGCATCTCAATATATATATATATATATATATATATATATATATATATATATATATATATATATATATATATATATATATATATATATATATATATATAAATAAAAAACAGTGGCAAGTCACCTTTTCAACCCATATATCAACCTTTCAGCCGGCCACTCAGCTCACCACAAACATCCTGGATTTATAGCAGTGCTGAAATGTAGCTACATAAACACACACACACACACACACACACACATATGCACACACACACACACACACACACACACACACACACACACACACACGGTGCTACAGTGCTGAAATACTGGAGTACTATTGGATGTCTGTCTATTTTTCAAGGATGCTTCATTAGTGCAGTTAAAAAGCACTTTACGTGCAAGTGTGTAGATTGAGGTTGAGAGAAACAGTGAGAGTCAGACACGCACTCACACTCCAAAACGCCTATTCGTTATCGGACGGCCGACCCGGGGAAAAAACAGCAAATTCCAGTGAAATATATCGGTTTCGATCGATCGTGGCCTGCAGAACGTGTGGAAACAGATGCTTGAGCAACTAAAACACAGTGGATAACCTTTCATAAATACACAGCCATTTTTTTTTCCTTCCTGTATTACGTTTCTGCCCTGCATTGTCCTCCAGATACTGAATGAAATACTTAAAAAAAAGGCAAAAGGAACTGTAAGAGTGTGGCATGTTTTTTATCGGAGAACAGGGTTCCATGTGTCCCAAAAATTGCCACTTTTTGTATTTTTATATAGTGTTCTTTACAATAACACTTGAAAACCTTCACAACTGCAAACTATCACAAACTGTAAGGAATAAAACACTGTGTTGTGCTGTTATAGAAAATTAACCAACAACCAGGTGGTGTGATGAAACAGAGTTACTGTTACCACTTCAAAGTCATTATTTTCCAATAACAGCCTGTTTATACCTGTTAAACCACAGAAAGTTGACAATGATTACATTGCACGGTGGCTTAGTGGTTAGCACTATTGCCTCGCACCTCCAGGGGTTGGGGGTTTGAATCCCGCCTCCGCCCTGTGTGTGTGGAGTTTGCATGTTCTCCCCGTGCTTCGGGGGTTTCCTCCAGTTTCCTCCCTCAGTCCAAAGACATGCATTGTAGGCTGTTTGGCATTTCCAAATTGTCCATAGTGTGTGAATGGGTGTTGTGCTCCGAGTTCCCTGGGATAGTCTCCAGACTCCTCCACGACCCTGTGTAGGATAAGTGGTATGGAAAATGGATGGATCATGTTACCGAGAAACCGGAAAGCGTAGTTGGGCAACTTAAGGTTATAGCTTTACCTCTGACACCGGAGACTCCTTCCATAAAAGTTAAATAAACGTCTCCTTACAGAAAACTTTCCTTTACTTTCATTCACCCTGAAAGACCCTGGGTAAGTTGTTACTATAGAAACTATAATATTAGATTGTGTGCATTAATATACAGTAAACCTGTGATTTGCCTTATAGACAGAAGTCCCATCAGAGCTGCTGTTATAGAAAATGAATCAACAGCTTCTAACCAATCAGAATCGAGAATTGTATCGTGCTATGGTAAAAATTATATTAATCGGCACAAAGGGATTTAATAACAACCGGCATTATCCCAATAACCAATGACATGATTAATCACATTAGACTCTGAGTTAACTCACTGGTATATGGATTCGTCCTGGAATGCTGGTGGAAATAGTTTTTTTTGTTTGTTGTTGTAACAATTCAACCACTGTGTCCTTTTGCGGCAATTGGCAAGGAGAATTTTTGTTTCCTAATAAGAGCCCCACTGCTCAGACCACAGTGTGTTGAAACTCATTAAAACTCTCCAGATTTCACAGCAATGCTGCATATCTCTCCAGGGAGAGGGCCACAGCTGCCCCCCTTTTTGACTTTGAAACTCAAAAGTTTCCAGCATCCCAACTGGACGGTTTGCCCATCCAACCAGAAATGGTTACACCAAAAAAAAAAAAAAAGACACATCATGTCACCGTTTTTCTCCGGATCATCGTAATTCCACTCTTTGCACCCGGATCAATTATGCATGTGCTTCGATGATAGGAGGAAATGATGTGGAGCTGGAAGAGGTGTGGGGCAAGAGAGAGAGAAAGGGAAGCTGGGAGTATGCCAGAGAGTGAAGAGCACTTTACTAAAACAATAAGAGCAGCCGTTAACCCCGCTGCCCCAGGCCACGTGGAACAGAGGGCGATATTAATTAATGTGCCAACAGGAAGCAGTCGTGGAGTGGAGCCCATGGCTGATAGAGGAGCGCAAATCGGTGCTGAGTGCTTACTGAAGTGGATGTTGGTTTAAGGTTAAATGTGTCCTGATGGCAATGAGAATTATTTCGGGGTAAAAGGATTAAGGTTGAAGAGAGGGAAATTGAAGGAAAGGCTAAGGAGCTGTTTCGGTGTAAGTCGTTTCAGTCGGCCTTTTTTCAGAACCAATTTAACTTCAAAAAGCATGAATAGGCCCCCGAGCTGGAACTAGCACTGATTCGAAAATCCCAAAATGCCTGACGCATTGTTAGTGAGTGTTTTTTGAGGGTTATGTTTCCTCCAAATGTTTCGTTTGCATATGTATGAAGAAAGAAACCCAAAAGTTTTACTACTCACAGCTCCAGAGGGCTCCATCTGTTTTTACTGCGACGGAATACAGACTAAATGATCCACTCACTTCACATCATTCTCACACAAACACACGCTCATTCTCACTATCGTTCTCTCGCTAATGCTGTACTGCGTTATTATACTCTCCCGTTTAACAGGTCTCAACCATATAGCAGTTTACATAATTTATGAAAAAGTGGAGTGTATAATAAGCAGAACCTGCACCAGTACCAATTGTCTGTTAATGTACAGTATAAGTTATGATACTTGTACAAATGCTTGTTGATTTCAGAATTAGGAGTCTGCACCTGGTCTGAATTGAGGAAACCAGCCCAATATAAACAAACTGAACTGGTGAACTTTATACAAATAAATCTGGAGACAGGATGCTGGAAGAACCATCAGAGTGGCTGAGGTTGTTTGGTTGGTGGTGTCAACTTCCCTTGTGGACTTCATGCATGGTCTAGCTCAGTCTTTCATGCTTCTTCCAAACAAGATCAGGAGTGTGATACCTACTATCACAGGACAAGTCCGTTTACCTGACATTTCACCATTTCAAACTAAACTAAAGTGACTATTAGCTTTGCTCTGAGAAGCTTGTTGTATTGAAGTTGTACAAAAGAGCATATATAAGGAAGTGTTGGTAGCCAATTAGATCACAACCTTAAAGATTCTGAATCTTGTGGCCAGAAAAATGTACAATGGAGATCAGAGCCATGGAATAAGGCTGCTTGAGGCTTTACCTCTACAACTCACTCCTGGCTGATCTATCTTCATGCGACACTAATTCCTTATGACTTATCCATAGTGCAGCAGCCCGATCTTCCCAAAGGCAATTCTGGAGACTTGCTGAGGCCCCAGGCAAAACCAAATGCACAAGGCCCTTTTGACCAACGTTAAATACTAACAAGTGGGTTGGATTGCAAGACAGAGACAATGGAGGCGACATGTCCCCTCAACTCAGTAATCCATTACATCACATAGTCTCTAAAAACATCACCTTTAGCTTTTACCTTTATGCCGAGATGCCGTTGTCTGTTGCCTACCTGAGGGATGAGTTGGGTTTTTGGGAGGTCCTGCATTTCCTCCATCAAGAACTCTGAGTACCAGGCAATGGCTTCCAGTAGCTTACCTGTCCTCTAGTTACTGTTTGTCACCCCCTTCACCCCACTGCTATGTTCCCTCTCTGACTTCTTGTAGCTGCCCACATTAGATTTAAAACCCTGTTGCTTGACCAACAGGCCAAAAATAAACACGCCCTCTTTTTTTTGTCAAATCTTGAGCTGCACTGCAAGCCCATGGAGTCTCAAGTACAGATCTGCTTGGAGTCACCATCCTTGGTGCCAAGTCACAAGGGACACAGTTAAGCATCATGATTTGTCTCTGTACCATCTCCCTGGTGGTGGAATTAACTTACCCTAGCTGTCCAAACACCTGAATCCCTCAGAGTGCTTAATCGTAGACAGCAGACCCACCTCTTGACTAAGCATCTGAGGAAACACTATGTATCTGCCCTACCTTATCTTGCTGGTATCTCTAGACTTGGGCCACTAGTGTTGGTTATGTTTTCCAACCAAACAACCATGAACTACTATAAGTCTGTCTGCCCAGTAAAACCGTACTTAGTGAATTAATAACTGCAATCAAGAGACTTTGACAAGTCAGCACTGTGTACTGAAGCATGAGGCAGCAATCAGCAGGCTGTGCTTCAAACCACAGGCTGAGATGAAAACAGTTGTAACAACGGAACACAAACCATTTCGAGCCAAATCAAGCCAAATGGCTATGGTCACTCTTCAACACCTTCATTAAACCGAGAGTACATGAGTGAGTGAGGAAGTAGAAAGGAATAAAAGCAGGCACCCCTCTAACCAGCCAGTGGGGTGCTTGCAGGTTGATGGAGCAAGCTCTAGAACATGCCTAACTTCCTCATAGGCAAAATTGGAATATGCACATGCGAAATCACCACTGTATTAAAAAAATTACTTTCAGTGACCTGATAACTTCACCCAATGAAGAACGCACACATCATGATGTCCTTGAAACTCACTTTTCTGGCATGCCGAGGCAATTCAGAGCAAATACATCTTCACAATCTTCATTCATGACAACTCGATTTGCAGTCCTTAACCAAAAGAGGCATTTCTTCAAGAATTTAAATGGCATATATGACCCAGAACCGTAGCTGGTATCTCCGTTTGAAGGACCTGTTCTTCCCAGATATGACAGGCTGAGGGTTAGAGTTAGAGTCATGCAGCGGTATGTGCTGTCAAATCTTTCAGCACGTTTTCATTGCATCTCTTTCCCTCGTCTTCCTGAGAGGCATCAATAAGCAGCATCAACAGCCCCTCTGTGGCCATGAAGCGCACCTAAACTCCTCTGACAACTACTTCTCAGAGTTTTCGCTTCGATTTATCAGCCGAGAGCCGGCGCTAGAAAGGGCAGCACATCTTATTTCTGGTCCCGGGAGACCTCCATGTCAGAGAGAGAGAGAGAGAGAGAGAGAGAGAGAGAGAGAGAGACACAAGGATGAGATTTTCAACTCAATACTTTCTTTTCTTCATACTTGCTTTTGAACAAATCAAACTGGCTTTATTGCTGGATGGCAAATATAGGGCTCCAATTTAGACTTCAACACACAACAGAGTTGTTGAATTCTTGAATCTAATTGGTCAGAAGGTATAGAATAATTTTCAATAACAGTAGCTCTGACAGTAGTAATATTAACAGGTTTATATTAATGTAATCTTTCTGGAAATACGTTATAGCTTCTATAGTAACACTTGTTCAGCGGACTCGTCACATAAACAGATTTTTAGAAATGTGTGTATGATCATAGATATGGTGAAGTTTTCTGTAAGGAGATAATTCTGTAGTATTTTTGGAAGGAGTCTCCAGTGTCAGAGCTTTGAAACACCCAGAGGTAAAACTGTAACTTTGAATCTTCCGGACAGCAGAGTTTACACTTTACGGCTTCTCAGTAACATGAGGGAATGACTGTTTATAGATATAACACGGATAAATGGATAAAAGGAACTTGTTTCATATGAATAGATAAAAAAAGTATAATGTGTTGTTTTTTTAATACATAAAAAGTGTAATTGCTGGACAGTTGCTGTGCTATAAGATGAATAAAACACATTGGGACCTGCTGTTATTGGAAAATGATTACATTTGGCGTGGCACCGGTAACTCTGCATCATCACACCACCCACTCATTGATTATTTTCCTATAATAGCACATCTCAAAGTGTTTTCTTCCTTTGGTGCTTGTTTTTTTTGTATTCTGCTGTAGTATGATAAGTACTGATATATTGGAGCTGTCTGCTTCCATATTATGATACTTTGTTCATTTCCTTATTTCTTTAGTGACTAACAAACATTCTTATTCTAACACTTTTTACAGAATATAAGTTTATAATCTACAGTACAGCAAGAAAATACTTATTTTCTGTTGATTACCAATAATAAAATGATAAAGCATAATGAAAACTGCTCTGTGATTTAATATCTGATTTCATTATTTTGAAAAACGATTGTGATTAGTATTTTAGCTGTTATCGTTTAGTCATAACACAAAAATGCAGCAGTAGCAGCACCAGTCTGCTACACATTACAGAAAGACAGACTCACACTTAAGTAAAGCGGGCCGCTGACTCTAATGAACAGCCTGTCACATGTATCAGTGCGCTACAACAAGCGAAAAGCATTTCGCTCACACATCTATAATTATCGTTCTGTGTGCATAGTGAAAAGAACACCATAATCCTTTGAGAAAGATGGTGTGGCTGAGATAAAAAGTCCACTTAAGGCCTGAGCTTGGGAGGAGCTGTGGACTGAGGAAGAGAGAGAAAGACCAAGTGATCATTTTGGCAACTTGCTGTGTTAGCGTGCTTAAGGCAAGAAGGGCTCGAGGAAAAATCTATTCATCAATGCGTCGCAATTCCCTCGTTACGGATCCTGCATCAACACGCCATGATGTCATTAATCGTACTTTAAAACAGGACTGAATACATAAATGGCCAAAAGATAAACAAGTTACTCCTGTCGGATTCCTTTAAAAGGTTTAAGATCGTTTAAATATTATTGAGTCTAGAATTTTATATTCCGAGAGATAGAATGAACTTTAGCAGTATCAGTAACTACACTATCCATTCGTATCGCATAAAAGCAAACAAAATCATAACACCGTCAGCAACATAATCGCAACATCTTGATTTTTCTACAGATGATTGTTTCTGATTCACTTTTCATTCGCTCGTAAGAAAATGTTACTATTGCTGATATTTAAATTGCTTTAACGTTTTAGACTAAATCCCAAATTGTATCATCTTCACTATATATGCTCACTACTGTACACAGGGTATAAGATAGTATCTATTTTACTTTATGTAGTGCCCCGTTTGCCCGTATTCAGTGATTCTAATAAGTGCCTAATTAATTTTCAGCTGAATAACTCACTTTTATAAGAAACACACTGTACTACTAACCCTAACCTTTTTTTTTTTTTATTTTAATAAGTAATAATTAGTAATTAAATTGAATTGACACGTAACTGAGAATATTAATTCGGAGTACTCTTTTTTTTGAGAGTCATTTAGCTAAAAGAAGAAATTATGAAACCTGTCTCCATAGATTAGATGTGGATGTTTGGATGTTTTTGCATTTCAATATGTAAATTCAATATGATAGCCAGTGATTATGGTAGGGGAAAAAAAACCATAATAACGGCAAAAGAAATTAAAATCCGAGATGCATCAGGACGCGTAAAGAATCGATTTATGATTGCGTCATGGCACCTTGAATCAACACTGAAACTGAATCGAATCAAATCGTGAGGTCCACAGGGATTCCCATAGACACAGGAGTATAGCCCCGCCCCTTCCTGAAACGCTCAAGTCCTCATTTATCTTCTTCACATTGTAACACAAAATGCATACACACACGGACAAAAATACACACACACACACACACACACATACCCCTTTACAAGGCTGCTCCCCAGGCATTACTGTCTGGAGAACAGAGCGAGTGACCCAATTGTAAAGAAGCCCATTTTCTAGCTCCTGCCGTAGCGCTGCTCAGGTCCTCCCCAGAGACATGAGCGAGCGCCGTGATTGGCCAAGAGAGACTCACCTGCAGTGTGTCCTCTACTGTTACACTAACATCTGTCGACGGAGGCCCATAAATCAGAGAGAGATGCCGAGCGGTTTCTAAAATTGTTCTTGCAATTCTAAAACTTGACATATTCAAGGAACAAAAGACCTTACATACTTTAGAGTCAGCTCCAGAAATATTGGCACCCTTCAAGAGAATGGGCAAAAATAATTAAAATAAAAATAACTATACTCATTGGAGAGAGAAAAAAACAGATAGTTAACAGTTCTTCCTCTTCAAAAGCTTCCTGAAACCCTCGCTGATACAGAAACAGTTTGCGCTTGAGTTCTATATAGAACCTGTCTGGGTTCTCTCAGAGAGAAAAACCAAACAAGCTTTAATTTTAACCTTTTATAAACGCATCCTAACTTTCCTTTGACGCAAATCTTTCTCACAGGACCTTATTTAGAGGATAAAAGATATTTAGAAAATTGCTCGCAGTCTTTACAAAACTCTGTTGTTGCCTTCAACCATTTCCTATTTCCTCTGGGGTATAAAAACGAAGTTGCACACCTGTAAAATCTCTTGGTCATGCATCGCCATGGAGAAAACCCAACAGCTTTTTAACAGTCTTATAAGACAAAACAGACAGATGGATACTCGGGTAATGGATATTAAAATGACTAAATAAATATAAACAAGAAAATGTTTATTTTTTGGGGGACGGGGGGGACGGGGGGGGGGGTGCCAATCATTTTGGAAAACAGTGATTTTGAAAGGGATTACTTTTAAAGAAAACTTTGTGCAAAAAAAAAATATGTGAAAATATATACAAAAGTATATTTTCATGCACAAAAAAAAAAAATAGTCGAACTAAACGTGCTCGTTTTAATGAAGAGAGTGACTGAAAGGAGTGAGAAACAATATGTCGTACACACAGGTGAGTATTTGTAAGACAGAGAAAGGCTGAAAGAGAGCAAAACACAAAGAAACACAACCTGTAGCCTGTCGCAGATTTTATCGCCTGTTTATTTTATACTGTTTAATATAAAGCGAGTGAATTATCTCGACTCAGGTAATCCATCCATGCCAAGCGCTGTGTCTGATGCTAATCCTCAAGATCTGCCATGAAAAAAAAACACACACACACACACACACACACACACAGTGACAGAAATCCAGTCTGTCATCGTCTTTCACAGAGATTGGCACGGAGACTAATTAAAACAACGGCAGGGTTGCAGTCACCCGACGCACACCAGCAACCTTTTTCGCCACACTACTTCATTAAAAACGAGCAACTTTGGTTTTAATTAAATGTTTCAGAGAGAACGTTCACAGTCTGCTACACAGAGTAATTAGCGGAGAGTCAAGCAGCCCTTGTCAGGCTGAGGAGTGCGAAGTAGTACCGGGGATGATTCCTATCTCACGCCTCACACGTCACAATTTGGAGCCCAACGAAAAGCTTAATGCGAGAATTAAGAATAAATTCGTCCTCCGAGCCGACATTCCAAACCTCTCCGCCGTTCCGTGCTTATCTAATATGATCATTTACATCAGGGGTTCCCGAACCTATTTGTCAAACTAAACTACTGACAAAAAAAAAGCAAACACGCAAAATCGTCATTCAACGTTAGCCTGATTAAAATTCCCAACCCCCATTCCCCAACCCTAACCCCGCCCCCAAGGTTTTACGCAGCCTAACTTTGAGTAACAATTTTGCTTGTCGAAAAGTTTTACTCGTCAGCTTTTACTGCTTTTTTTTTTATTTTTATTTTATGCAACCTTGCCTTGAAACATTCACTTAGTCTTGGGTTCATGTTTTGCTTCCAAATGCCTTTTAAAAAAAATTTTTTTTTTTCTTCACGAAGAGCTAGCTATCACTGGAATTTACGTTTAACTCTCACGTCGTAAGAGCTCGTATCACGCACACGGATGTGGAAAATACTTGCGTATTTGTACTTTGTTGCTGTACTTAAGTACTATTTTGGAAGATTTCCCAAGTAAAACTTCTTAAATTTTCATTTTGACCTTCAAAATCCTCGTTACAAATCTCAAACGCCATGAGATATTTCTTATCGTTACTATTTTTTTTTCTTAGTAAGATGAGACATTGAATGAAGATCAACTTTAAATTGAGTAAATTAGCTTGTTAAATTAGCCTGCTACATAAGTTTTGAAAATTAGTTTGTCAAATGAGTTAGCTAGTTAAGTTTTGCAAATTAGCTTGTTAAATTATATACTTAGTTACTGTAATATAACTGATGGGAAGAGATTTAGGTGTTGGAAAAGACGACAGATTCAGAAGCGGCGTTAAACTTAGCAACTGTTTTTTTTTTGTTTGTTTTCTTTTTTTACACCCACAGCCATACCTCACGTACCTACCAAATGGGCGTGGCTTAACGTACAAGTTAACAAATAGCCGCCAATACGTTTGCGTAGTAATTACTTAGGCTCATCTATTACAATTACGTTTTGTTTTCTTTGATACTTAGCATTCATTACAATTGGGTTATTAAACATTAGATAACCAGCAAGCCTAATGTTAAGTTTGCCTGAGTTTATGATTATGATTATGATTGCTTAGCGAACTAGCTGGCCATGCAGTATTATGCTTCTCAGCTCTTTTCATCAATTAAAAATATTAACGTTTTAGTTTGGAGTGCTTGAGATGTTTAAATGTAGATCCTTCTTGACGCTTACTCAAGTCGATTTTTGGCTCCATACTTTTAATGGAGTAAGATTACACAATAACACAATGGACACAATAACTTTTCCCACCCCTGCACATGCCATGACCCATGATTCATTTCAACCTCTGTCACTTTTTACTGAAACATCATCTTTAAGTTGAATTTTAACCCTTTCATGCATCGTGCCCACGTTCATGGAGAGTCAATGTGAGGCTGTTTTTTAGAAAAATAAGATAAGTAAATCACCTCCAAAACACTCCAGACAATTATTGTCATTTAACATAATTCATTATCCTGATTTCTGAGGCTCTCTAGACTATTTGCTATTCTGAATGTCTCTGGTACCTCTTTACAAACTTTCTATATAAAATCCCAGATTAAATGAAAAAATATGTTTGACTCTAGTGAAGACTTGTTGTTTTTTATTCTGAAATCAGCTGCAACATGCAACAGTCCTAAACTGTGTAAAGTTTTACGTCAAAGAATATTGCTGTATTCCACATTGATCTTTTCTATCATTTTGTTACCCATATTAAATATTTTAGACCTGATTTTTTAACAATTTTTGAAGATTTTTGATTTTCATTTCAGGTGTAATATTTTCTCCTTAGTATTCCTATATATGGACAATCAATTTACTTTTTAAATATACGTCATATTTAGAAGAAATTCAAATGACACTGAATGACACGCAATTTTAAGTAATAAAAAATAAATAAATAAATAAATAAATAAATAAATAAAAAACATGGATGCATCTTAAATCTGGATGATTTCAAATAATTTATGTATGAAAGGGTTAATGTTACGTTGACATTTCCTCCATTTCACGAACCCTCTCCAGTGCCACCGCAAATCCCCAGCTGAAAACCCTGTTCTACATCATTCCACATCATGGCTGCTCTACGATATTTTATTCATGATTAGCAGTTAGCATGTTTGGGTAAAGTACTGCTGGCTCAGACCACACATTAAAATTAACATTAACATTAGACATCCATTAGCTCAGGAAGATGCTGATGGCTGTTAGAAGGGCCGGTCACCTTCAGGCCAATTCCTTTCCAGCACAGTTAAATGTCTGTTTAAGGCTGTTTTAGAAGACGAGTCTGAATCATAACTGTTGAGCTGTAGAGCCGGACATGATAATTACATTTCTTTAAATTTACACTCATTCGCTTTGATCCAGCAGTGAAGCCAGGATACGATCTACGCATCAAGCTGTTAAAAGAGCTGACAGCTGCTGAATTGAGCGCCAACGTCTGTGTTCATGAGTTAATACTGAAATTGCACAGTGTTCAGACCTCGGAATTACCTACAGACTTAAGTGCTGCTCGGATTTTTTTTGTTGTTGTGATATTCACTCCAGCGAGCAGCCGCTTTACGTACTATTTTAACTTGAAACTCAATTTTTGAGCAAGGTTTAACAGGTCATACTTTTTATCCGTTTATAGTTACATTTAATGACCTGGAACGTCCACGAAACATGTTAGTCCCCGTTATCACTTGTTATAGCAGCTACAAACATTTTTTATTACCTCTCTCTTGAAATTAATAAAAAGTTACAGCTTTACCTCAGACTGTTGCTATGCCGACACTGGAGACTCCTTCCATAAATGCTAAATAATCGTCTCTTTTTTACAGAAAACATCACCATAGCAACGATTACACGTTTTTTTCCCCCCTTAAAATCCGTTCATGTGGCTTGTCCCTTGTGTTACTTTAGTTGTTACTATAGAAACAATAACGTATTAGAACGAGCGCATTCGTAGAAATCAGCTGCACTACTGTCAGAGTTGCTGTAAGAGAAAATTAATCAACATCTTCTGACCAATAAGAATCCGGTTTCTTTGAGCAAGGTTTAAACAGGAGACGTTTATTTATTTAGCATTTTTGGAAGGAGTCTCCAGTGCGAGAGCTTTGTAACAGGCTTTTCGCATCACGTCACTATCGAGTGTTCAACTGGAAATGGAAACACTGATGTGAATGAAAGGATGTACACACACACACACACACACACACACAGAGATATTACTCACAGACACACACACACACACGCATGCTCACAAGCTCAAACACAGAGCGCCTTTCATTCCACGCCTTCGTCAGGGACACAATTTAAAATCGGACAGACGTGTAGCCGATGCATATTAATCTAATCTCCAGCAGCTGAGAGCAAGACCATATTATATCCTAGCACTCGATTCACATGGGGATAAATGAATCTACAGAGACGCACAGACACTTCCTGTGAATGGGCAAACAGAACAGCTCGCTCTCTCGCTCTCTCTCTCTCTCTCTCTGTTTCTCGTGTTCTGTCTCACAGCCTTGATTCAATTCTTCACTTCCTGTCAACACAGAGGCTACAGAGACAACGTGCAAATGAAAGCGATGCAGAATTACTCAGACGGAAGCACGGCCAAAAGATGACACGTCATGTCTCGGATTAACCTCTTACACTCCCAGCTTATTACTCATAAAGCATACTGTTCAGTGACTACAATGAAACTGTATTAGTTATGTGAGTGACTGATGAATCCTGGGAGTATAGGCGGTTGAACATGTGACTAGAATATGGAAAAAAAACAACCAAAAAAAAAAACATTGTCAGTAGTGTATCCTTGCGCTTGGAGAAATTTATCCTGTGCTAAAATGAAAAACGTCACAATTACAGTAATTACAAGTTGACGACGCAGGGTCTCCTACACTATATTATGTATTATACACTTCCATACGAAAGTATTGGAACGGCAAGGTCAGTTCTGCTGTTTTCGCTATACATTGAAGATATTTGGGTTTGAGATTTAAAAAAAAAAAAAAGAAAAAGAAAAAGAAAGAAACTGCAACCAAATATTAAGTGTTATTCACTTTTATTTACTTTAAGACTATCTGTTCCATTACTTTTGCTCACATAAAAATCGGGTGGTCTGTTACAAAAGGTGCCATGTTCCAAGCTGTTTAACACACCGAGGTGTAAAGCCGGAATTCTGATCTTTCGTCTCATTCATCTTTTGACCTCGAACCCAAATATATGCAGTGTGTATACAAAAGAATTGGCCGTGCTGTTCCGATACTTTCGAAGGGGGCTGTATAATGAGGGCATTACTGTAGGACACAGTCAAATAAGGAAGAAAAACAAACAAACAAACAAAAAAACAACAACCGGGGCATGCTGTTATAGGTAAATAATCAACAACGTTACTCTTACCACCAGAAGTTGATTATTTTCCTATTACAGCACCTCCCAAACATGTTTTATTCCTTTGATACTACAGCAATAATTACAATTTCTCATTAATTAAACAGACGTCATACTTTTTATCCATTTGTAGTTACATTTAACAAAAAAAAGTTACAGCTTTACCTCAGACTATTGCTGTGCTGACACTGGAGACTCCTTCCACAAATGCTAAATAATCGTCTCTTTTTACAGAAAACTTCACCATATCAACGATTACACGTTTATTTTTTTTCTTAAACCCGTTCACGTGGGTTGACGTATTAGAACGAGCGCATTGATAGTATATAATAGTATATTAATAGCATAATAATAATCAGCTGCATTACTGCCGAGAAAATTTATCAACACCTTCTGACCAATTAGAATCGAGAATTCAACAGCGCTGTAGTATAAATGGATTAATAAAGTAACCCTAACCCTATTAATGACTAATAACTAGGGTTAGGGTTAGATTAGTAACTAACCCTAACCCTATTAATGCTCATTTTCACTAGCGCACGTCTTACAACAAATATGACACGTACAAGACAAGCTTTTATATACCACAGGTGCCGAAAATACTCGTTTCTGATTGGCGGTCTTCTGTGTAATCGTGTTTGAATGCTACAAGCTGATTCTTGCTAAGTGGGATCTGGTTAGCGTATGTATTAGGACAGTACTTGTCAATTTAATCTGTTTTGTTGTTTTTTTTTCTTTTCAGTCAAAATGGCAAATTGTAGCACTTTAAAAAAAATAAATCCCAGTGCTACACACATCCCTGGATGTGCTAAAGCCACTGTGCTAAAAATCCAGCATGGCTACAGTTCTGACGCTGCACAACCCCACACACACACACACACACACACACACACACACCGGGGCCACTGATGTAACACTGAGTCATGTGCGGTGTCACCCCACCGAGTGCCTCGAGCACCTTTTTCAATTATGGAACAGCCCTCGGGCCAAACAAGGGTGACTATAGATAACCCAAAACAATCAACCATGTGAAGAGCGCTGCTATTTTTAAACCCAGTTTGTGCGCGAGTGTGTCATTGACAGCCAGTCAGTTTCTTCTTCTCCTGTCCACTTACCAACAACAAAAAAACAAAAGACATGTTTGTCCATCATTAATGAGATGCTGCATCTGGAAAGGAAAGATGAAAGGAATGACAAGGTAAGGACGTTGCTTTTTTTCCCCCTAGGATCATTCCCCAGTGCTCCCCTCTCTCTCTCTCTCTCTAATAAGGCGGATGGAGAAGGTTCGTTCGTTCTTTCTGATTGATAGACAGGCAGCTTAGCAGGTTGTTGCCCACTGCCTGACTCTCCCACAGCTAGCGTGTCAGACCCGAAACTAGCATCTCATTTGCAGCTCGCAGACTTCCTCTGCCTAACGAGAAATGTTTCGTCTACGTTCTACCAACACACTGCTGGAGCTGGAGAAATTCAGTTTTTCATTTGTACGAACAATCTCGTACCATGTAGCGTGACTGACAATGCTAACACTATATGTCCCATAATGCATAGATATAAAAAAAAAAGGTAGCTGGTTCATTAGGCTAGGACAGAGAGCATGTCACAGCATCACAAAGTTGGAAATTGGGTTGAATTTAGAGCCTCAGTTCAAGATTTTGAGAGACTTTTCACAGGTAAAATATGCTCTGGCAATATGAGAGTTTTCTGTTTTTATGAAGGACTTTTCACAATAGTTTCTAACACCTTTTCAACCAAGGAATAATTATAATCAGGCTGAAAGTTTAGTACAGCATACAGTTTCGTTAGCTAACTTGCTCGCTAGCTAGCTAGGTTTCCTGCTTAGTACTGTTTAACCCACCCTCAACATTTGGTTAATGTCTTTTTTGTTTGTTTGTTTGTTTTTTTACATTATTTTGTTTGAATTGATTAGTGAGCACACTTGACTTGTGTTGTTGCTGTGTTTATCATGATGTAACTTATCCTAGCAAGCTAGTTAAGCTGAGGCCATGTCTGTGTAGCTAAGAGGCTAGCAAAAGCAGCTCATCCAACATTCTGTTGTCCTATATCTACTGTACGATTAGCATTTTTCTGTTAGCATTTTTCCAGTGGTTTATTCCTCCTATAAAGCCCCCATTTCGTTTACTGCCAACTGTCCATCCTTCACCTCTCACTAAGCAGAGATCTATACACGATGAATAGATCACACCGGGATATCCAGTGCAGAATATCTACACTGAGTGATCACGTAAAAAAAAAAAATCGAACGCGTTTCTGTATCAGACATCAGCTGATGTAACTGAGGGGAAAGAAAAGTGTGTATAGAGAGCGTGATCAAAAGATAAACAGCGCTGGAATAAAAGAGAAAATGGCTCTGTATCTGCTATAATATACCATAACGCACGAGGCCGAGAAGCCCGGCTGCTATGGCAACGCTGCCATGGATTCATGGGCAAAAGGGGGAAGTGGAAGTTTTTTTTCCACGTCTCCCGGAGACGACACATTCGGGACAAATATAGTGAAGTGTCTCTTACGTATCAGTGTCAATCTCAGTCTTTGGATAAATATGAGGCATGAGTCAAGTTTTTTTTTGCCAAAGCAGCTGCTCACACACACACACACACACACACACACACACACTTAGAGACACACACACACACACACACTTAGAGACACACACACACACACACACACACACACACACACACACACACACACACACACACACACACACACAGCTGCAGAATATTTCATCATTAGGTTTCAGCACTTAATCCTCTCCTCCAGTGGCTCCACTCGTACCATTTCAATAATCTGCATTTATAGTGAGGGTCCCCACAACACCCACCCATACACACACATAAAGCACATCTCTAATTAAAACCAGTGTTTCTCTATGTGTTTTGTTATCAAACCCCACATGTTTAGTTATTATAGGTTCTCTTAGTTGGTTCTTGGTTCCACTGACCAAATCTACCTCAATTGAAACCACTGTGACCCTGACCAGGCAGTTACTAAGGATGCCGTAAATACATTCTTCCTTTCTCCCACCAGCTTCATACCAGACTGCTCACTTGCAAACAATTGAATCTCGTCCTGTGGCATCCCGATCTTGATGAAACATCTCTAGTCTCAACCAAATGCCCAGTGAACCTTTCTCATAAGCGCTCTTAAAAAGAAAAGGTGCTTCTCTTATTCGTATCTGTATTTGTGTTAGATTTTCTATTCATTCCGAATCATACATTTCTATTATAATACTTTGCTCACACACACACACACACACACACACACACACACACACACACACACACACACACACACACACACACACACCACTAAAAGTTCCCTAGAATGTCAACCAGAGGTAGAAGAAGAGCAGCGCTAAAGGAGACTCTGACCTTTTCCTCAGCAACAAACATCCTCTATTCACGAGCAAATTGACCCTTTCCAACTGCTCACCACCTTCTGACAACCAGCAATCTCCGCTATCGCTCTGGAAAAAAAGGCCATCTCCTGCGCGTCCGCCGAATTTCGCCATATGAGCTTTTTCTCCATTTCTCGCACTTCAAAAAGGGGTCAGCGACACCCACTTCACCTTACACTTTATGGCCCAGAAGCACAGAGAATTCTGGATGGACGTACACTCCACACACACACACACACAAACACACACAAGCTGTGTTCTGAGCTTTGCTTCAAGGTTAGATGCTGATTGTATTGAGTGATCCTGGCCACCGGTTGAAGCATTATCACCTCTGTGGGTGTTGTTCAATCCGTATCTGGCTCAGCGGTGCTCCCTGAGCACTAGCCCTAATTAGTAAGCACTGTGGATTACAAGCTGCTTCACAATTAATAGGTCTAATTCCACCGATTTCTCATGGAGACTGTAGCCAAAGACATATGGGCGGTTTACTAAGCAGCGAGCGAGCCGTTTTTTATGAAGATTCTCTTGCTCTCTAGCTGCAGAAAGGAACCGATGCCACCGATGCAATGGCGCGTTTTAGGGCTAAGCGTGCTTGTAACACGATAACACGCGAAACCATTAAACCACGGTTATAGCTCGAGAGCGATGGCGAGGTTTATTAAGGTGCAAAAATGGCTTCTGTTCGACTGAGAGAGAGAGAGAGAGAGAGAGAGACAGAAAGACAGAGAGAGAGAGAGATGTAGAGATGCTCCAAAGTCCCAAAACCACATCTGGTCCGGGGGTTTAGCCAGAGTGCGCACGGCACAGAGCGAACATTTCAGCAAACGCAGCCGTTTCAGGCGAATACGTGCGTGTTCTAAAAATATCTGTCTCAGGAGGGTTCAGAAGCTGTTTACAGCTCCTCTGTGCATTTAGACTGAATCTAAACGCGTGCCCATGCAGCTGGATCCCATTCAATTCCTCATTTATAAACCCAACATGTCCTCGTATAAAACTAATAACAATTCTAATTAAATACATAATCTAAAGGAAATAGATTAGAAATAACTTCCATTAAAAACAACGTTCATTCTTTAGTTTATTATTTATGAATGTAAACAACATAATACAATTTAATAGAATATTATTTTAGTATTTATTGCTATTTATTATGTATAGTATTTTGTATATTATGTATATATTATAAATACTATCTATTATTATTATTATTATTATTATTATTATTATTACTATTATTGTTGTTGTTGTTGTTTTTATTCTTATGTACGGTATGTATTATTTTGTTTGTGAGAGCTATGGGCTTATGTCGTGGTTTATCAAGCACAGTATATACATTTTAAAAGCGACATTAATCCTCATTCCTGATTTCCAGCTTCCTGACAGAGAAACATGCAGGATGCAGACGAGTCTAATTTCATGATCACTATTTTTTTGTTGTTGTTGTTTTTTTGTGCATCATAATACAATAAGCACCGCCTTAGTCTCTGTTTTTTTTTTTTTTTTTTGCAATAACATGGACCTTGCTTCTTGTAGACTTGCTTATGTTTAATATTTAATACTACTTGGATGGGATTAGTTTTCCAGACTAAAATACTATTCTGATGGAAGGAGATCTAAAGACATATATCTGTTAAGTAATGCTGCCAGAGAATGTTTGTAGTAATCATGATCGTGTTTGTAGTAATTACGATCACACAGATGAGTGTGTCTTCGTGGTTTACACATGGTCATCGCACCAAAAGTTCCTTGTGGGCTATGTACACCTCAGTTTTAATTGTGGCTTGTGACTGCACATTAGTAGGTCGCATGGCCATAACTTGTATGTAGGCTATAACAGTTACCTGTGCTAGGAACTCCGTAACCCAGCTAAAACCCCTTTAACTCCTTTGGTTTGGTCTCTATTCTGAAGAAAACGTATGAAACCTCTTTTCCCACAGTATATAACAAACTTTGAAATGTCACTTTGGTACTTCTACTGGTCATTTTATAGGAAGTATATAAAGACGGCGTACGCTTTCCAGACGCATGACGGATTCCGGTTCGGATAGGACCAAAATCCCAGATGTACACCAGTAATTAACAATACTCATCCCACCTCCATGTGTAAAATTAATCTGGTCCGAATAGGGCTTAATTCCTGTTTACTGAAATCTCCGCAAACTCACAAAGCAAGCAATTAGCGTAATTACAGTGTGTTTGACTATTACAGTGTGTCCATTAATGAATGCGTTTTTTAGCGACATTATCGGGGACCTTGCTTTCAATCATGTTCACTAATTACAACAGAAAGTTTGCCATCAGCTATGGGACTCCACTCCTACACCTGGAGACCTACACCATGGAAAGGCCTTGTTTTTCCTCCATGTAGCACTTCAACTAATTAGCTAATTTCACAAGATTCACCATTTGTGTTGTCTGTGCTGTAGTGTTGTGTCTTGCTAAACCTGCTAGCGAATAACATTACCTTATATAATGTAAGTTTTGTGAACTCACTAGCGCAGGCTACAGTGATTCTTTTGCTCAGGCGCATGATGCTTCATTTCTATGTTTACAGCTTCATAAACAAACTTACAAGGATGTCAGTGCTAATATTTATGAACCCAGCCATTTTACAAACTCCCACCAGTGATGCTAATGTTAATATTTGTTCTTAGCGACTATCTGCTAATCTTCAGGCAGTAAATAAGCTTGTGAATGTGATGCACTGTTTGTCTAATAAATCAGTATCAATTAAGTAGGCTTATAAACTCGTTAATTAATGACTGGACTGCGCTGTATTTTTATCGACGCTGTTTTCACCAGCGACGATGACATCATGCGTTGTTTTCTCCGCTGAGGTCATTAGCAATCACTGAAATTGCAGCTAAAAGCTTTCTGGGCGAGTTGTGCATCTGAACATACTGTCATGTTTGTGTGTAAACATGTTTAGCCATTTGTAAGGACCACGAATGCTTTTACAGCTTTTATTTAAGTGCCAAAATATTTAGATTTGGCTACAGAGGTTAAGGTCAGGGATGAGTTTAGGTGTATTATACTGTACATAGTATTACACATTTACATTTAATCATTTAGCAGACGCTTTTGTCCAAAGCGACTTACAAATGAGGAGAACAATAGAAGCAAAATATATATATATATATATATATATATATATATACACACACATTTTGTTTTGTGTTTATCAATTGAAGGTCCTCATAAAGATTGAAAAACTGACGTGTGTGTCTATGTGCGAGGGAAATATTTTAAAAGTTGACATTTCTCATGGCCGATCCAAAGCATGAACAGTTAGGGTTTTTTCAGCCACATCTTCTGACCAAATTTTAAAAAGAAATATTAAAATCATGAATGGAAAATGAATCGGGGAAAAAAAAAAAAAAAAAACACGTAAAATGTAGTGAAGTTAATCCATATCCGATAAAATGGGCTAGAAACCGATTTTCTTTAAATTAACGATGACATATGGGACTACAAGTCACATGTTAATATAATGTTTCACAAGTTTTGGCACCCTCATGATTTTCCACATAGCATATAATCACTATAAGACCATTACTCTATACCCAGCACACGAGGTCAGATTGTGAAACGCAAAGTACTCATCAGTTGAGACTGAAGGCTATTACTTAGTGGCCCTAAAAAAAAATAAATTTTTTTAAAAAGTCTGCTCCTGACACATGCAGTAGTTGCTTAAACGTTTCTCTTGACATTTGCAAGTGCCTCATCCAAAACCTGTCGAGAAAATGGCTCTCCACAATGTTCTCCCTGAACTGCTTGTTGTATTAACGGTTGAGTTCCCAGGTGTTAGGTTGACAATGCCGGAGTGGAAAAGTCAGAAAGATTTCATTCCACATAAAATGAGCCATTACGCACTACATTGAGCTTGCCTGAGCTGCAAGGAATGCAGCTTTGTACAAATGGCTTTACGTTTTAAAATGATACACTACCTACAGGGTCAGATCTTTCTTTTTTTTTTTTTGCAGCGGTTGTCCATTTGGCACTTATTTCTTAATACAGAAATGCCAAGAATAGCTTTAACGTTTTTTCCCCACCCATGGTACATCATCAAGATTTTCCAACATAGAAATTCGTAACTTGGTTGTAAATTCAAATTCGTAAATTGTAAATTCAAGTTGTAAACATGCAAGTTGTATGAAAAGTTACACTGTTACCCGATGTCCGTACGAGCAGACGACGAGTCAGACGAACATTCAATTTCTATGCATGTGCTACGGTTTCAGTGACGTTGAACTGAGATTTTCTCAACTCTATGCAAATTAGTTATGACGCGGTAAAGCGACACATCCAAACGATTAAAGAAATAAAGAAAAAAAAACGGTGGTTTCATCTTATCCTGCCATATACAATCTCTCATTAAATGTCTGTAGACACATTATAAATATAAAAACAAGGATTGGAAGGAGGTAGTAGAAATCGTTCATGCATCTGGTGAGTGTCTGTAGTGAGTACTTAGTTGGTTTGCTTTGCTAATATGTCAGTTAAGCTACTACGAAGCTGAGCATATAACACATAAATCAAATAACCAACTTATACACTGATTAGTGCTTTATATAATTACCATTTAACAAGTTCCATTTTGAAGATATATATATATATATATATATATATATATATATATATATATATATATATATATATATATATATATATATATATACACACACACACACACATATATATACACACACACATATATATATACACACACATATATATATATACACACACACAGTAGCTTCCATCAAGTGGATAAGCCACACCCATAAGCAACAACAGGAGCAACTGGTACACGCCCACAAGAGTCAAATGAGTCAAGCGAATTGTCTTTTGATTAGAGGCCAGGGTTATCATTTGTACTTTTTCTTGCATCTTTAATTCTAATGAAATTGAACAACCAAATTTGTAGTTTTGTACGAAAACATAGTTTAGGCACAGGCTAAATAGACTCTGCTTTTCTTAACCGTGTTCATCCAACAACCAAAATAAAAATAAAAAAATCTCTGCAGAATAATAGTTAGAATAGATTTCTGACATGCTGAGTTTTGTCCATCTGCACTGCCAAATCCCTGGAGTACAAGCTCTTAAGAAAAGGCGATAGAGCTCATATCACACTCGCTCCCTCCCTCTTGCTCGTTCTCTATTCCCTCTCTTTGCTGTCTTTAATGCTGTTTTCTCCTACACGCCGTGTACAGCAGGCCCCGAGATTCGTCTCGGCCACAGCTTTCAGAGGCCCAGGCAGAGGAGAGGGCAGCAGGCCCAAAGCCATCACACCGCATCATGCAATTACCCTTGACTAGCTCAGCATGAACAGAACACCCCAGAGCTTTTACTCACTCTCTCACTCTCACTCTCTCTCTCTCTCTCTCGCTGACATCTTTCTTCACACATACAAGATGTAGCAAGAGTAAGGCTATGTGGAGAAGAGTTATCTGTAGCAGGTTCTCAAATAAAGTTTACATTACCGAAACTGTTTAACTGCCTTAAAAAGTCAGAATATTATGGCTTTCAATCTCGTGCTCAATCTTCTCGATCTTCTTCTAAATAAAATGCTTTGATTGGTCCTAGTGCAACATACCAGTGGGAGAAGATGCAAAAATACATCACCAGAGGTGCCAACATTGCTAACAAGAGAATTACGTGAAACAAGAGAAGAAATAGAATTTTACCACGAAGACCCTATGTATGTCGGACAAAGCAGTCCATGCAAACAGCATAAATGCTAAACAGCACATTCTATCCGGTGCTTTCGCTGACCAGAGCCCCGCCCTAACCAAGTTTCGCAAATGTACAGATCAAAGCTCTCTTAGTAAAATCTAACTAAGTAACACTAAGTAACTAAGTAACACACAAGAAACTTTATAAAACACAAGTAACTTTGATAAAGAGCAAATGAGTCCATCACCTCCCACGTCCTTTCCCCTTCAGTGAAATCTTTTTATTTCTGTCAATTTTTTGGAGCGTTTGGTCTCCATCACTGCACCCCTTGCATCAGAGACAAAAAACGATGGAAGAAAGTTTATCTATATATTAATTACAAGTATTCTTTCATCTGAAATTCTGAACCGTGGCTCTCTGGCATCCCTGCAATACCACACCACAGCAATCGTTGAACAAGGAAGCAGGACAAACTATACAGTATGGTGTCTGATCTACATACTGTGTATCCACAGCAGAAAATAGTCAACTAACAGCATCTCTCTGAATCAAAAGGCAAAATCCGCAACGCTTTAATTTCTTCCCACCAAGAATGAGAAGGCAGTTATGGGGATCAAAGCAACAAATGATCAAGAGCATATTAGATTTACGCAGTCCTCGCTTTTTTACGAGACGAGCGATCGTTTCCTCATTGTGAGACGGAATCCAAGGTAATACAAGCTCCTACCTTTTTCAGCCGGCCGCTCTTGGTGCCTACGTAGGCCAGCGAGTGGTTCTTGTAGACGTAGGCAATCACCGAGGTCATTTTGTCATTGGACTCGGAGAACAGCGGAATCCCACGGACCATCTCGGACACCCCGAGCGGTGCGTTCATATCCAACCCGCAGAAATTGTCATCAATTGTCAGGAGCTGTGCGAAGCAAAAAGACAGGCATCACTTGTGAGTTTGGAAACGGTGAACAGTTTTACACAAGCATTGGTGTTCAGAAAGCAGGGAAAGCTGACACAGTGTGTATAAACCTTAAAATTCGCACATAAACACACTCCCATTAGAACATTTGCGGTTTAAAATTATGTCGCATGTCATCATTAACTCGTGGAGTCAATATTTAAAATGAGGCCACGAGGGGAATCGGATAGAAGATTATACGCATTCATCACTGCATTTGGTGTGCATCTTAAAAATGCATTTTTAGAAAAAAATAAATATCCACGCACGAAATGTACATATGACGTGATGTCAAGCGACAGATAACGAATGTGTGGAGAAGTCAGATTTGTCATCCAGAATGGAATGATTTACAGCTTCTGATAAAGCAGTAATGATTTCATATTGCGCTGCCGTGCAGATTGATTTCGAAACAGCACCACTGGGGTTTACACATGGGGGATAAAAATGCCACAGGAATACTAGTCATGATTGATGACTCACCGGCCAATGACTCGTTAAGGGACGCAAAACTTTGGCCCGTTTGTGAATGGAACCAAAACATGATGTGTTTATGGATTAGATTTGGATTCTCGAATGTGAATTATGATTTTATTCAAGATTGTGTGTACAGTATAATAATAACTTACTATATCAATATAATGTGTAACATCCTTCTAATCCCAAGATTATTGTGTCCAATGAGTTCTGGATTGTGAGTTTTAATTAGTTTTAGCTAATCGTGTAACTGTCACCATAATAGACAATATTTAGGTCTGATAACAAAATGACAGCGAACAAGAACAACCACCTGATCTGCTGAAAAATTCCAATGAGTGAGTTTGAGTTTGGATTTTGTTCAATTTCAATTTTATGCAACCAAAGTCGCAAAAAAAAAAAAAAAAAAAAGGTACGAACATTAACTCCTCCCCCAATCCTAACCTTAACCTTCGTGAGTGTGTAAACTGTTACAAATGTGCACGTTGGAAAGCTTGTCGCAAAAAAAAAAAAAAAAAAAAAAAAAAAAAAAGTGGGCTCATAATAAAAAATATAAACCTGCACGGACACCGGCAGCAGTGCAACACAACAAAGCAGCCAGACGTCATTCGTTTTCATTAATGACGCAAAAGTGGGCGTGGTGAGTGACGCAACAACGTCGAGCAAAGCTTGACGTGAGAAGTGAGGCGATTCAGTGACGCTGATGTCTTCCTTTTTTTTCGCCCTGACTGTAAAACATATTAATTCTACATATTTTGCACTTACTCCTAAATCAGTCAGTGATACCTACTCGATCTGCTGCTACGAATGTTTGATGAACCCAATAGAACAGTGGCTGTGTTTTCAGGTTATACTGTGTTTCGGTACATCAAGCCCTTTAAGCTCTCTCCAGGATTTTATTTAAGTGGGAAGTGATCTGATTTGTGATCGAATGGGTTCAAACGTTCTGTAACTAGCTTGGGTGGATAACGTTTCCAGTTGTTCCTGGTGCTTCCAGTGAAACCATGGCAACCGGTAGTAGACTTAAAGATAGGAAGTGACTACCGCAGAGTGATTTGAGTGGCACGAGGTGAATATGAATTAAACAATATGTCTTGAAGTTAGAGCGGTAATCTCCAACCAGCTACTTGTTACTCTGAATAATGACGACATTTGTTCTTATGAAAAATACTGACGATATCCACAACATTCTCATTAAAGCTCAGTTACAATTTACCACAGTAATGATATTATTCTTTCATATTGGCCAGCCCCAGTCTTCACTGACGCACACGTACCACCTAATTAGCGTTAGATTCCACTTCAACACCACATGCTAATATTCAGAAGCGACAGTGTGCCAGACACGGTGACTCTGTGATGCCAGGTTGTGACAGGAAGCAAGCGGGGCCCGTCATAAATCACAAAAAAAAAAAAAAAACAGCCCTTTGTGTCTCAGCCAAAACTCCCAGGCACACGATAAAAACTCAATTATGCCTCATGTTGTGTTTATCTTAATTGTGACAAAGCGCAATTACAAAGGTCTGCGTGGGAGATGCTCAGAGTTCTCCAGGACCGTGGATGCGATCCAGGTCAAAACCAGACAAGATTTGTTGCACCGCTAGGTCGTATCGGACCAACCTCGGAGATACGTAATTGATTCAGAAGTGACCGGTAAGTGTGAGGAGGCTGATCCGGACACGTAACGGGGCGAGAATCTATTTGTCAAACACGAGGCTCTTCATTAAGCAAATGGAGTGGCTGAATATGGCTCGCTGAAATGCCTGTTTATGAGTGATCGATAGAAGAGTCCATTCAGATTCA
The DNA here is from genome assembly GCA_023630585.1 of Cranoglanis bouderius. NCBI lineage: Eukaryota > Metazoa > Chordata > Actinopteri > Siluriformes > Cranoglanididae > Cranoglanis > Cranoglanis bouderius. The sequence goes on from CM042538.1 coordinate 29,156,176, forward strand.
CAGAGTGAGAAAAGTGAGAGAGAGAGAGAGGGAGGAAAAGAGAGAGAGATAAATGGGGAAATGAATAAGAAATATTCAACGTTGCATATCAGTGTGAGTCTATGTATGTGTGTCCTTTCTCTGCAGATGTCTGACCTTTAGAAATGTTCTGCTGTCAGCCAAACCCCCGCACATCCGAAGCACTGGCAGGCCAGACTAATGGAGCTCATTTAAAGCACCCAGATCTCGCTATCTCACCTTGCTTCGGCTAGATAAAACACCCAGCGTGTGCCGGTTTGGCCAGTCCCTGCCATACACGATGAATCACCAGAACTAGCGCAATTTAATAAGAGCCTCACCTCCATCTGAAACTACGTACATCCCAGCGTCTTGCTTACATCAGGAGAAATAACACTTGGCGCAAATTAACTCAAAACTAAATAAAAATCGCTGTTCCTGATGGTTACGAACATAGAAATCTCATCACCTGGGAGGCTGCAGGTCAACCAGCCTATCTGAGAGGAAATGAGAAAAATGGAGTCCCTCGGTTCGGTTGAAGCGGACGCCAGCCATATCAAGATTTTCCAATAGGACCATAGATCGGTGCTCAGGACGTCATGTCGCAAAAACCGCGTTCGCATTTTACCAAATGTACCGAATTCTCACGGCAAATGGCACAGAGGAGTCTGGGGGAAAAAAACCTAGATGGACAGTATAAAACTGACCTGAGGTTGAGATGTCACTTATTTCACCTCTTTTAATTGAATGAAACGCTTTACCCGCACCTGAAACTACATCCCAGCATCATTCTAGGCTTGAAGATAATCTGTAATCCTTTCTCTGTTCCTGACAGTTACGAAGAAGTCACCTCACCTGGGGGGTCGGGGTCACATGTCAACCAGCCTATCTGAGCGGAAATGAGAAAAAAAACAGCTGTAGGAGTGAGTAAGCGAACGTGTGTAAGAGTGATTGGAGAACATGTAAGGCATTATTTCTAGCTGTTCGCTCCTGTCTGACATAGACTAATGTCTTTTGGCACTGTGGCTATGCTAGCAGCAGGCCCGGTCTTGTAACAGGGTGCATATGCCTCGGCATGGGTGAGGATCCTGGTGCCACTGCAATATTTTCCGCCACGACAGATGCCGTGTCGATCATGCCGTATGTGTAGCGCAATAATCAAATAGACTTCCTTTCTGTCAACCTTTCAGGTCGCATGCACACTTTCATTAACTTGCCATGAAAAACACAAGCCTTTCTACACGCGTGCCATCAACCCACGTCGTCGCAAAAATGACATTCCCGTAATATCCCACCTCGCCGTGTGTCGCTCTGAGGGTGGCCCTCTAAATTCAGCACCATGGTTATTTTATCATTTTCTCAATCCGTCACTCCGTCTTCCTCCCACCGTTTACGCGCCCTCCCTTCGGGAGGAGAACCCGCTGCTGCATTGTAGCCAATTCCATGCTGCGCATCTAAAGGTGTAAAAATACGGAGGCGGATAAAGACGGAGGAGGCCAGAGCAACGAGCGAGCCTAAAAGCCTGCAGATCAGAGTGCGGCAGCATTTTTTATTTATTTTTTTCATCTGAACTGCTTCCAGATACGCAGAAAGAGAAAAAAAAAAAGAAAGAGAGAGCAGAATTAGGTCACTTGGACCCGGCTTCCTGCTGCAGGACAAAGGAGTCTCTCTGTTGCTCGGTCCCTGGCGCCTCATTGGCCTGGTACGCAGAGCGGTGTCGGAAATCAGACGCGCTTTATTTAGGGCCGCTCTATCTTTCGTGTACAAAGTGACAGGACGAACATGTGTAGTCTTTCTGTCGGGTAGGGCATCAAAGACAAACAAACATTCCACATGTACAAGGAGAGTTGTCATAGTGGTTTTCCAACCTCCTAATTTCAACCGAATCCCGAGTGTAGCATATGAGAGTAACACAAATGAGAATTTTGGCATTTAACTGTACTCAGAAAATAATTGAAGATCTTCTTTTCAAATCTGCTTATAATAAAGTCAGATTTAGACAAAAGACATTTTTCTTCATGAATGTTTCAACTGAACGCTTTTGTAAATTTTGTATTATTCTTTATAATTTGGTATTTTTGTTATGGGACTACTCTTATGTCCTGTAGCTCCTGTAAAGGTGCATTAGTCTTTTTTTCTTCCAAGATGAGGTCTCTAACGGTTAGCTGGGCTCGGCGTTTGAATGAGTCTCGCCCATATTGACGAAGCTCCGCCCCCAGGATCTTTGAGAGAGAAAAAAAAACCCCAAACTATTACATCACTATGTGCAATAACTGTATATATATATATATATATATATTTTCACTTAGTACTGATACAATGTTCATACATTAAACCACTGTGGAAATTCACCCCCCCCCAACCATCTCCCCACTGCTGCTACACATTATACATATTTCCTATTTTTCTGACTTGTTCAATTTTGTATGATTCGGTGTACCTTATGTCTGTGTTTACAGTCGTCTTTCAGTCCTTTGAGGCTCTGAGGCCCTACGGTGGCCCGCAGAGTAGAGTGTCTATAAAATGACTGACAGGAGGCGCATCCAAACACAAACAAGCTTTCCGGACCGGAAGGAGGTTTTCCAAACGGGTTTCATAGTGAAAGCATATTAAGTCGCTTTTTATTTCTACATACGTACCAGGCTATTTGTCCAAGTAAGAAATGAAAAATCAACTATTGCACCAGTAAGGAATAAAACACTATTCAGTCCCTCCAGGATTTCGCGAAATCGCAGAAATGAACGCAAAATCAACTCCACAATATTCGGAGGAGCTTGCAATTTTTCCAAATTACCGCAGATTTTCAGCAGTTTTGGGCCAAGACACGTCATGTGACGTCACCACAAAAAAACTCTGAAATCCTGTACAGACTCTACAAGGTTTTTTTAAATTTTTTTTTTATAGGAAAATAACCAATGACAATGTGATTGAACCCGATGTGAAGCAGAAATACTGGCAGCACCCTGAAATCAATTATTTTCCAATAACAGCATGTTATATTCCTCTTACATCAATTTTCCAATGATTCAATTTATGCTTCATGCTTTTTATCAGTTTATAGCTACATTTAAAGTTGTGCAACTTCTGTGAGACAAGTTCCTGTTATCGCTTACGTTACAGCAGTCATTTATGTTAACGAGAAATCCGCAAAAAAGTGCAAACTCATCTCTTTCAAAGGCTTTTTGCGTGGTGGAAAACAGACTGGCCGTTACGAAGCGCTGATACTGGAGACTCCTTCCGTAAACGTTAAATAAACATCTGTTCACAGAAAACTTCACCATATCAACGACTACACACTCGTTAAAAACAGACAAGTCCCTGTGCAAGTTGTTACTATAGAAACGATAATGTATTAGAGCTCGAGCGTATTAATATAAACCTGTGATTTGTGGCTGCAATGTTGTCAGAGCTCCTGTCGTAAACATTTATCGACACCTCCTGACCAATCAGATTTGAGAATTCAACTGCGCTGCGCTATAAAATGTTAGTAACTACTGAGGGGCCTGAAAATCGTACTTCTATTATAACCTTCTTTTTTTTTTCAGTTTGAAAATGATCATTTCTGGTAATCGCCCGTATACCACAGATGTGTTGGATAAAGATTAGATTGTAAATGCTGGAGTATTCCTTTAATGATGCTATCTTTCCTTCATTAGCACTGCTAGCACTTGTAGACGGGTCATTCCTTTAAAATACATTAAACGTTCTCTAGTGAATCAGTGAGGTTTAAAAGAGCCAAACATATCAGGTGTAAAATATTTACAAGCACAACAAACTGCCTAAAGACGACACCGTGTAAGCGACCTGGGACGGATCCAACGATGTACTGTACATCACTAAGACGTCTGAAACAGCCTCTCAGAAATCCACTCCCAACAATCGTATAATTACCCTTTCAGATCCGCTCCCTTTTTTCATGCTCAAGTAATATCTCATGCAGAGACTGTTGTTAGCAACAAAGACATCGCTTCCCACAAGTCTCTTCTCCATGTTCGACGTAATTATATCAACACTCAATTACCACGCAACACAAGCCCTCGTGAGCCTCAAGAAGAGCTGAATGTGCTGATGATTGCTTCGCAGACGGCATAAATAAATAAAAGCCCAGAAGCTCAGAGAGGGTCCGGACGGCGGATGATGGGATGAAGGGATGAAAGGATCGCGTCTTTTATTTGTTTCTCTCTGCGTCTGCAGTCTGTTCTGCTCGCTGATCCGTACTGGCCTCCATCAGGCTGGCGTGATTGATAGAGCGCAGGATCGAGATGGGATCTCCATACTGACGATGGCATCTGCTGTTTGAGCGAGACAAACCGAGCACTACGTTACAATCCCATACAATTATTCCCGGGAATAGGGTTCCATCTTTCCTCTGGAATGACTTGTTACTATGGCGATATGATGTGAAGATATTGTGAAGTATCCTTTTTATTACTTTTATTATTATTTTTTATAATTAAAAACTGACAGGAAGCAACTGATTTGATGTTAAAAAAAATTTATTAAACCTTTTTTTGTTACATTTTTTACAGATTTTTACAATTTTGTCTCCTTTTCAGTGTTAAAGATTCATGTTTATTTTTATAAATAAAATCTTATATATATATATAATTTATTATTTTTTAAAATAACTTTTGCAGACTTTTCTTCCCTTTCTGCCATCTCATGCCCTGCTGCCTTAAAGCAAAAGGGCTATCACCAGTCGAGCCCCAAAGACAAGACTTCCGAGGCCTCTGGATGAAACAGAATGAGGACTAACGCATGCTCGAGAGCCTGAAGAGGACTGAGGGATGAGTCACGAGCCACAGCCCGCCTCATTCCATTTTCATGTGAGCTCCTCGAGGAAGAAAAGAGAAGGTCCTCTCTGAGAAGACGTCTATGTCGTCGTACCACATGTTGCGTCAAGGCCGAATTAGCGCTTACCAGGCAATACTGTCAGGGAGAAATTCTACAGAATGTCTAGTGAGAAGATGAATGGATATGTGGATGAGTTCAGTGGACCAGCCATGGAGTATCATCAAGCTCCTGAACTTTTTAAGATGGGTATACTACTATAGGTGGACACGAGGCTCACTCTAACATCATGACTTGGGTCTTCATATGATATGAGAGTATGTGATGAGTTGCCTTCTCTCTGGTGCGAAACACTAAAAATCCGAATCCCAACAATTCTACAGCCATCCATGGCCGGGAGTCCAAGAGATCATATGGAGGATGGGTAGGAGGATACTCTTCCACAACTATGGACTGACATTTTATCCGTTTCACGAGACACACAACTTTTACTTTTTTTTGTCAATAATTTTATAGATTCATGACATAGAGTGTAACTGTATTGTAGATTCATGACATACAGTATAATCCTGATCAAATCCATTTCAGTCCCAGGTTTTATCACTACAAAATGTGTAGAAGTTCAATGTAGGGGTGAATACTTTTGCAAGGCAAATGTATATTTAAAAAACAAACACACAAAAAAAACAAAACACTCGGATCTGAAAAAACTCTCAGTACTCATAGCATTTCTATGCTTGTTTTTATGCTTGTAAGTTACACATTTTACATAATTGTGTGCTTGCATGCTTGTTTTTTCCTTCAAATGGAGCAGCGTCATAATCGTCCGAGTCATCAGGCTGTACATCTACGATGATTGAACCAGCTCGTCAGACGTAATGGCGCTGCAAGACACTGTTGTGTATGCGGCGCGAATGCACACAATTAAATTAGAGCTAATTACGCTTTGATGTTTCCAGAGAACAAGGGAAATAAAGATGTCTGAAAATGAAAGCCAACAGGGAGAATTCACAATACCCACAGGAGCACATTAGCTTTTCACCGAGACGTGTAAAGTGACTGTTGACTGACTGATGATAAGCACACAATGATTTTGGTGATGATTTATGACCTTTGCTTCCATAATTACATACAGCCACATAAGTAATGAGCTCAATAAATCCAGACAGGCACTTCAACATCAACAACAACAAAAAAAAAAAGCTTCCGCATCAGAGGTGGGGGCGGAGCTTCGGGAATTAAGTCAATTCACGTTACACAATCGTAATTCTTTGAATTCTTTCCTGCAGATTCAAAGTCAAGGCTAAAGACATGGATTTATGAATTATTTATCCATTTGTGCAGATACAGCATCAGCTACTGCCTGTCCATGTAAAACAAGTTACCGAACAAAATGACAAGACATTTAATTACTCAGCTCGGATTTGCTTTGAGCACCAAAGAAAACAGCGAAGAGAATTTTTAACCTCTTCCCAGCTATCAAGGGACGTCTCCATAACGCCTACAGATGTCTGATTTTGCTCTGCAGGATTGCATTACACAGTAAACATTAGAAGAAGGTTTTGTTAACACTATGAATGTATATAAATATACACGTTTTGAAATTGTGTTACAATCTTATTTCCCAGCTAACAAAGAACATGATTCACACCTTTAATACATATTCAACAAGAAGGTTAAATGTCATGTTCCAAAAATAACGTTTCTGCGACGTTTTAAAAACATATACTCGGATGATGGTTTGCGTCACGATGTTGTTCACAGTTAAACAAACAACCAAAAAAAAAAAAAAACCATTATGAAAACATCCCTGTTAATGTTTTACAGATATAATTTTGTTTGAAAGCGAGGCCATATAAACACCAGAAGATTTTTTTTAAATTATAAATTTTACTGCCATCATTTCGAAAAATATACCCACCAAACAGGAAGCCATTTCTCCGGAGGTAAGCAAGGCCAAAACAGTCAACCAAACCCAACACTTACTCCGCAAACCCAGATAGAAATACAGACAAAGTGCTCTGTAACTAGAAATGTTGCAGCAACGTGGTAGAAATGTTTGAAAAATAGAAATGAAACTAAAAATAGAAATGAAACTAAAAATAGAAATGAAACTAAAAAATTTTTTAAAAAATCAGAATCACTGAGTTGGAAAAAGGATCACCCCCTTGCTTTAATTTGCCTTAGTTTTTTAATTACAGCCTTTAGTCTGTTGGGATATGTCTCTACTAACTTTGCACATCTAGACTTTGCAATATTTGCCCATTCTTCTTTGCAGAACTGCTCAAGTTCAGTTAAATTTGATGGTGACCGTTTGTGGACTGCAGTCTTCAAGTCATTCCACAGATTTTCAATGGGGTTTAAGTCTGGGCTCTGACTAGGCCATGCAAGGACATTCACCTTTTTCTCCTTCAACCACTGTGTGGTCAGTTTTCCTGTGTGCTTTGGGTCATTGTCATGTTGGAACGTAAACCTTCTTCCCATTGACAACTTTCTGGCAGAGGGCAGCAGATTTTCCTCAAGAATTTGACGGTATTTTGCCCCATCCATTTTCCTTATATCGTGAGAAGTGCTCCAGTCCCTGCTGCAGAGAAACACCCCCATAACAGGATATTGCCGCTTTACTGTAGGAATGGTGTTATTTTGATGGTGAGCTGTATTGGATTTCCGCCAGACATATCGTTTGGTGTTGAGGCCAAATAATTCAATTTTAGTCTCATCTGACCATAACACCTTTTTCCATGTGGCCTCAGAATTTTCAAGGTGCGTTTTGGCAAAGCTCAGTCGCGGGTGGCTTTTTTCTTGCAACCCTCCCATACAAGCCACATTTGTGGAGAATTTGTGATATTGTTGTCACATGCACACAATGACCACTCTTTGTCATAAATTCATGCAACTGCTTCAGAGTTGCTGTAGGCCTCTTGGTAGCCTCTCTGTCCAGTTTCCTCCTGGCTCATGCATCCAGTTTGGAGCGACGTCCTGATCCAGAGAGGGTCTGTGTTGTACCAAATACCTTCTACTTCTTAATAATAGACGTCACTGTGCTTCTAGGCATTGATAAAGCCTTTGAAATTTTTTTGTATCCATCTCCTGACTCCTGTCCACAACTTTATCCCGGAGATCTTTTGACTTTTGCCACCCATAGTTAATTGTTTGCTGTTAGCTCTTTTCATGCTGAGCTAATCAAAATGACCACAGCTGATCACAGTTGAACGTCAAATGGCTTTGTGTGCCATTGAGAAGGTGATTAGCTACACCTGATTGAGTTTACAAGTCATTTTTAGGAGGAGGGTGATCTGAGGACCCTAATACAATAGCATGTTTACGACGTTCAAGGATAGTTACATATTTTTACAGCTTGAAGAACGTTTTCCATCGTTAATCATTACTCACTCCGTACAGGATTTCGGGGAGTTTGTTTGTGATTGTTGCAGCCAAAAATGCTTGATTTTGCTGTGGCTTTTTTCAAAATTTACGATGCAACTTGCGGAGATTTTTGTGTTTTTTTTTGCAGAAATCGCAAACTTTCACAGTGATGTTTGTTGGTAAATGAAAAAAATATATGATCAGCATATCATGTTTAAGAAACATTCTTAACACCAAAACAGATTACACGTCGCTAGAACTATAGCTGGAACTGTTAGTAATCATTCTGCTAACCTGAAACTGTTACGTCGGTTATGTATTGTAAGCCTTTTTATAATAACAGGACAATGATCTTTGAATTTTCTGAGGACGATGGTCAAGGCTGTTTACTGGACTGTAAAAAAAGATTTCCTAACTTGAGGACGTCATGTTTTCGCGGCATGAAGAATGTCATCCGTCGGTGATCACTTAGAAAAGCAAGCAATGGAACGGAAAAAAAGGTAATTATCTATAAATATTACACGATCAGCATGAGCTATACTGTTTTGTTTTGTTTTGATCTTTGAATAATGCATAATTAAATCATTATGAGATGTACAGTGAGGGAAAAAAATCATTAAAATGCAAATCAATTTATAACTTTTTTGAAATGCGTTTTTCTGGATTTTCTGGTTTCTCACTGTTAAAATACACCTACCATTAAAATCATAGACTGATCGTTTCTTTGTCAGTGGGCAAACGTACAAAATCAGCAGGGGATCAAATACTTTTTTCCCCCCCTCACTGTAATAAAGGCTGAGTTTAAGCACAGTATTTACTATACTATAGAAAAACATCCAGGACTGTGCAGGGGAAAAAACAGGACCATCAGTGTAAAGGAAAGCTGTGTTTACACGCAACTGCAGGAAAAGAAGAGAGAGGAAATAAGAGTGTACTGCTGCATTCCCCTGATCTCTACCTCACTTTTTTTCCTCTCTCGCCTCTCGTTCTTTTTCTGCTGACACAAGGAACACAGGCAGCAAGCGCTTTTTTTTAAATAGGTCAAATGTCCCCTCGATATGATCTATGGGTCCATCCAGACTATTGCTGTTGAGCGTTGCATTGCGCACTTGAGTTGCCCTGCTTTCCAAAGCACTTCAGGAAGATTCTCCTCTCAATGCCAAACCCGTTTACAGCACAACGCCGGGGTGCACAACGTGGAACATCACGTCCGATCACAGCCAGCAAACCGGCTTCAAAATCCACCCAAAAGCTGTAACCATCTTAATCAGGACCACTTAGTTAACTATTTATGGAAATGAAAGCTCTTGATAAACATGCATACATATGCAGGATACTAGAGATTTCCACTTCACAAACAATGGACCTCATTTATCAAATCGGATGCAAATTAATTTATTTGTACATCGTACATAAGAGCAAATGTGTGTTCATGAAAATCCAGTTTTGTATCCATTGGAGGAATTTCTGCGATTTTATACATGGATTATGCTGTCAAGTTTAAATCGCTTATATTGTTCTATTATAAGTAGCAATTTTATAACAATTTTGTGAAAAATTAATACTCTTAATTTAATATTAATGACTTGAAAGAAAGCAGTCCAAAACAAATCCATAAATTATGTCAATTTTTACCTCCATGTGTTTGAGCTACAAATTGGGGGAAACAAAACGAAACATGGATGCATTCATGTTCACCTTTTGTTAGCAATAATCTATCCAGGTTTGTATTTTCCTGTTTTTCCAACTAGTACCGAGTTAGAAGCTTTAATCGAACACAGAATTAATGTGTCTGTTGTGACCGAAGCAATGCAGTGGTTGTACTTAGGAGGCGCTCTTTCACCGTTTAGTTGTCGTTTTGTCTGTTTCAGCTCTCTGTGAGCTTTACCTTTTATGGAGTTTTGTGGGCATCACTAAATGCAAATCAGCTGTGAATGAATCACCACTGAGTACGTAGAGTACAAAGAAAAGCAGTTAAACTTTTGTAAACCTGGCATGAATTTTTTATTTTTATTTCGGTGTGTCCAATTCTTTAAATTCAAATGTCAGACAAAGAAAAGGTAAAAAATATTACAGGAAGCCTGGAAACAACAAAGAAGTGAGTGAAAGCTGCTTTCAGATCTCTGCCTTGACGTTGGCTTTGCCCGTGTTTCTCTGTACTTGCCAATCTCAAACCCAGTGGGAGCACGACTTCTCCTACTGTGGCCACTACAATAACACGGCTTACCATCTGAAAGTGTAAGCAGCTTCCAGACTGTACTGTTTTAGAACAACTACTGGCTATTTTTCCTGAAAGGGCTTTGATTACAAATATAAAGCTGGACTTTTCGCTGTATAACACGAGCCAGACGTGACTTACAAGAAACAAGACAGACCATATCTTTACTGAATACTATTTCCAACCATAATTAAGTGCTCAGTCCATTATAAATAAATAGATATGCTATTTCAAAGGTCAACAGAACATTCATTTATGGAGTGTAATTATCAACAGAGCAGAACTGTCATGTGCAGTGACGGAGGTGTAAACGGAGTGTGTGACAGTTGACTGTCTGATTGAGAGATAACTTCATCACAGCAATCTGACTGGGGAAAAAAAAAACAACAACTGAGGTAGGCGGCTAGCTGCTTTTTTTTATGTGTACACTCGTGTGTGTGTGTGTGTGTGTGTGTGTGTGTGTGTGTGTGTGTGTGTGTGTGTGTGTGTGTGTGTGTGTGTGTGTTTATCTAGAACCATACACTTCTGTACAGCATGGCTGCCCTAAAGAACAACAGGGTCCTTGCAATGCACTTTAATTGGTGGAAAAACACATCATAATTAAAGAGATGAAGAGAGAGAGAGAGAGAGAGAGAGAGAGAGAGAGAGTAAGATGAAGCAATGGGGTTGAAAGAGACGTAAAGGGAGAGAGAGAAGGAGAGACAAAAATAGATGTGAAAGGATAGTGAGACAGAGATAAAGAGAAGTGAAGAGAGAGAGAGAGACAGAGAAAGAGTGATAGTAAGGTGAAGCGATGGGGGGAGGGAGAGAGACAGAAAAAGAGTGAAGAAGTGAAGAGAGAGAGAGAGAGAGACTGACATACACAGAGAGAAAAAAACAAGAGAAAGAGAGAGATTGCAAGAGAGAAAGACAGAGAGAGAGAGAGACAGAGAAAGAGAGACAGTAAGACGAAGCAATGGGGGGAGAGAGAGAGAGAGAGACAGAAAGAGAAGTGAAGGGAGGAAGAAAAAGACAGACAGGGCAGACAGTGTGACAGAGAGAGATGGTTTTAGAGATAGAGGCAGAGAGAGAGAGAGTAAGATGCAGAGAGAGAGAGAGAGAAACTGAGAAGAGGAGTCCAATAATGGTTTTACCACAAACACATCATTGCTGTTCTATTAATGTACAGTGTGAGGCATTTATTCATAAAGAAAAAATTAATAATTGCTAGAAATAAGATCATAAATAATTCCAGCTTTGTTAGCTTTTTATGCAGAATACAATAACCGACAGTTATTCATCTCAACTGGGCTGCGGATGTACGTAGTCGTTACAGAGCGGACGAGATAAACGATCACGCTGGCGCAGGGTAACTGAAGTGAGTGTACAGGACGAACTCAGGTATTTTATCTTTGGTGAGAAATTTTTGTAATAAATATTCATCAGCAAGCTACAGTGCTTACACCTGTAATTACACCTTCTTCTCCGTATTCTCCAACTCGTCCTTTCCTAGTCCTTTGTCCTTCTTTATTCAGATCGCTAAGCATTTCCATATTTTCATCTCTTACATAATATCCATAACGCTAATCATACAGGACATGAGGCACATTTGTCGCTACGGTAACAGATTACACCGTAGCACAGTAAGTAAAAAAACTAAATTACTCCTAAAAAAACTGATCACTCGTTTTCTCGAACAAGGGTTGCAACTTGGTTGTTATGTAAGGAATCCAACACTTGTAGACATGCACTTCAGGGAAAATAATCAACCCCAGGGTTACACCTGTGAAGCTGACCGTTTTCCAATAAGAGCACGCGTTTTATTGCACTTATTCCACGGCAATTTGCATGTTGTACTTTTTATCCATTTATAGTTACGTTTAATGTTATGGAACATCCACAGAGGGAGTTAGTTCCTGTTCTCACTTACGTCATAGCAGCTATAAACATCTGTTCACTCACCAGCCTTCTCTTTTTTTCTTTTTCTCTTGAAGTTAGCAAGACAATCTTACCGAGAAACCGGAAAGCGCAAACTCTTCTGTCATGGAGACGTTCCTGTGGCTGACAAAACACTGACACTGGAGACTCCTTCTCCTAACAGAAAACTTCACCATATCAACGATACGTTCTCCTTAATTAAATAATGTTTATTATTAGACTTAAATTATGATAAGCGTCCACCATGTGAATCAGCTGTTACCATAGAAACTACAACGTAGAAATTTAACCACCGTCGAGTTTACATTTACTGTATACACCCCTGTCTATCCTGAGGCTTATTTTCATGTCTATCTAGATGGTCCTGCTGGCTCTCGCTGTGACCCTGTGGTTATCCAATCAGACTCACGCAGTCTGGAATCCAAAAACAGCTACCAAGTTTTAGTTTGTTTTCTCCCTTCGCTTTCATCAGTCGTACTTGGTTTCCTCCTCAATGTACTTCCTACTGGAAACCAACCGTAAACGATAGCTTCACTCGAAAACAAGTAAAGCTCCAGCAATATTCGAGTGCCATTCGTTCGTTTCATTCCTTCATGCATTATTTAGGCCGGCGGCTCATCCGAGACCAACAGGGGCTGCACGTTGTAAAATCATATCCGTGTGATAGCAGTGAAACCCGCAGATCTCGGGATCACTCGCCGTTCTCCCATTCGTGTCACTTCATGCTTTTTATATTGTCACACAACACATTCCCACTGCAGAATCCACTAATGATAAAAACGAACGGTTTTGTTTAGCGGCACTGTGCAGTTGAGAAATCATTGTCTTTTCAAAGATGAGTGTGTGTGTTAGGAGTATATAAGAAAAGAGCTCAGTATGGATCAGTTAGACAAGCTACTAATGTAATACTACTGTTTAACTGACAACATGATTAACATCTTCAACTCCTTCTCGTTCATCTTATTCAGCATATTATTCAAACTGCATTTTCGTTCGCCAGAGTGAGATACAGGCCAAGTCCGATCCTTAAAGTTCCCAGGATTAAATATTCAAATCAGTCCCCTATGACCATACAAAAGAACCTTAAACAAAAACTCTTCCCTGAAACACGTTGATTATATTGAAATATTCCTGATGTGTTTAATGATTCTGATGCTAATTTCATGGGTGGTGTGATATTTCCATTATTCCAGTGAGAGGTTGGCAGTTTTCTGCCATACTGAGGTCACAGGAGGACTAATGCAGTTCCAATGGTGTTTAATAGGACAAAAAAAAACAAACAGTCTCAGCGAACTCAAACATAAGGAATACGAAACAGGTTTCTAATTATGTTAAAATGAAAAGAAAAGAAAAGAAACGAGCAACAGCTTCTCTTCTTACTCATCACTGCTTTTCATGCGATGTTAAACGTCACATTAATGAAAAATCCAACGTAGAATTAGTGGAGACGTTGCTGCAAACGCTGAACTCAAGTCCCAGAATGCATTGCGGCTACATAACGCCGTTTCGCTCGTCTGGTAGGTGATCTATGAGATGAGCTTAATGATGGAATCGGCATGAAAGCCGACTCTTTGGAAGCTGATCTGTTTGAGCCTAGAGTACATGCGTATGAGGAGATGAGAGAGCGGGACAGACTAAAGGGCTAAAGCAGCGCTGCATCACTCCCTTTATGTAGAGATGAAGCGAGAGCTAATTCTGGATGGACATCACTCATCGGGTAAAGCTAGTTATCATGCTAATTAGTGTGATGGCGCATTAAATTCTGCATTAGTGAATCAAAAAGCGCATTTCTACACAATCAACCTCATCACAGACTGAATTAGAAGCTCGATGATGGTGATATTAGATAATATTATCTCTGATGGCAGAGTTACAAGAGGGCATCCAATGTTAAATCATGTGTTTTGCTTGGTGTTTGTGCCTCGAGCTTCTGATATTCCTCTAAAAATGAGATCATTAAGTGATCCGTTGCTCTAGCACGGCCCTCGGATGTAATTTGTTTTGGGTCGCCTTCTTCCCACCCCAATCAAACACATCTGCCAGGCCTTGAGCGGGAAAGCTGGTAGCCATAGTTACAGCAGGCGGAGAAGCAAGCCATTTGTCTCCCGCCCCTCGGTGACGCCTGCTTTCTAATTTATGCTGCAGTGGCCATACTGCAGCGCGTGCTGAAATGGCACCATTTCTCCACACACCTCCGTCTCGGTCTCGCGTCCCACACTTTTCCGAGACAGAGCTCTAGCACCCTGTCTCCGATTTATCTAGTGTGTATGTGTGCGTTTAGATCCATGTGTGTGTGAATCTCTCTGCCTCTCTCTGCCTCTCTCTCTCTCTCTCTCTCTCTCTCTCTCTCTCTCTCTCTCTCTCTCTCTCTCTCTCTCTCTCTGTCTGTCTCAGCCCTACAGCCCACACTTTTCCCAGACAGCACTCTAGCACCATGTCTCTGATTTGTCTGGCTGCATATGTGCTATGAACACGTTTATGTGCGCGCGTGTCGTCGGTATACCCAAGCACATAAGGTTTGACGGTTCACCTTCAATCTTTACAACAGCAATATTATTGCAGAACTCATCACCATCACTGCACTGCTGTTTGGATAAATTAAACCAGCCACTGATATTTCCACTATTTTTTTCCTTCCATCCCAAAGGGAAGAGAGACTTACCGGCAGGCGGCATGCATTAAACCTGGCCCGGGCTGTTTACGTGGTAATGAGCGATCCATAACATCAGTAGAAAGTGGAAAGATTAATTCTAGCCGTGGCCAGCATTCAATGAAATGCCATTACAATAATAGATTGACTCTCGGAGGAGGGCAATTTTGCATTTCGGCTTGTATGACTTCTATCAAATGGGCTAATGGAAAAATTGCATCCTCAAATAAGCACCTTAGATTTTTTTTTTTTTTTTTTTTTTTTTTTGTGTAAAGGACTGGCACTGACTTTAACTGACTTTATTTGCTAGAGCGAGACAGGGAGAAAAACCTAATAAAAAGATTTATTAAATTCCATACAGGTTATATCTGAATCATAGCAAAAATCACTTAAGTCTACAGAAATATCATGCAGACTGTGAAACCTCTGAAATACTGTAATAATTGTGAAAATTAC
Source organism: Cranoglanis bouderius (assembly GCA_023630585.1). Taxonomy (NCBI): domain Eukaryota; kingdom Metazoa; phylum Chordata; class Actinopteri; order Siluriformes; family Cranoglanididae; genus Cranoglanis; species Cranoglanis bouderius. Next base: position 29,171,571 of record CM042538.1, read on the forward strand.
CAGCTGTCAAACAAATGAACACATATCAGGTTCTCTGTAATCAAATCCTGGATGTGAACAGTTCTGTGTTGAAAGGGGCGCTAAGGAGAAAAGTCAGCATAATCGAACTGAATGCCAGTTAGTCATTTTAATATTTTGGGCTGAAGCATTTATCCAACAAAATGTCTATGGATTGTAACCATCAGCCAAGCAGTATAAGAATAACCCAACATGGATGCCTCAGCAGTTACATACAGTATAAGCAATGGTGATTCACTTTGACATGCAACAGTAATCATCTGTGTGTACATATTGCCAGAGATAAGGCTGGGAAATGGTACTATATTGGCTTACCGCACTGCTGCAGGGAATATCCTTCACTTTGAGCCAAGCCAGATCCAGCGTGCCCTCTCCTTTGTAACAGGACTGCAGCCTGTCTTTAATTCTCTCATTGATCTCCTTCAGGGCAAACACGCACAAGGCCGACTCTTGAGACGTTTCTTTTGGCCTCCTCTTCTGGCCTTTGGAGAACACAGCATAAAGGATGTCATCATCTGGTCCCACACCCAGCGAGCGAGCCAGAATGGCACCTGCCTTAGACAAGTAGGCAGCCTGGAGAAGGCGATACTCCACACCACCCTTGACACAACCAAGGGGAACTTCTACATACGAGTTGAATGCCGTGTCGTCCTTGCAGAGTCGCACTAGTTTGGAAGTGAACACCTGTTCCCGGTTGGCCGAGGACGAACCCGCAGCTGGACCGCCGCCCATCTCTGGCTGCAGTGTTAGGAAGTAAACGAAGTTGCCACTGGCGAAGCCATACACGTAATATATGTCGAAATCAGGCACCACGGTAAATGTGTCTGACGGGATCTTGATCATGGAGGCCACAAACTCATCATGGAAGACGTAGGCGAACATGCCATCCTCCTCCGAATTGCGAGCCAGTTTGCGACTCGAGATGGTCGGGAAGTACTCAGGCCTCCCGTCCACTGCCGTGGCCACAAACAGCTTGTCAGGTGAGGAGTCACCATAAGACACGATGACACCAAAAACGGAGTCACTCTCATTGACACCGGAGAGATAATGCTCCTTCTTGTGAAAGGGCTCTCCAAGCTTGAAGAGGTCGTCCAGTCGAAGCAGCTTACAGATACCCTGGTAGAGGCTCCCGCAGGCTAGCAGCCGGTTTGCTCTGTAGTCAATTAGTAGCATTTTATTGACATTGTTGGTGAGCGTCAGTGGCTCACTGCAGGGCTGCACGATTCGCGGTGGGTAGCAGTTGCGGTTGTCCTCCTCTGGGCCGGTTTGGTGCGACACCAGCACGTCTAGCTCTTGCGAGAGCTTATAAATGCGGTTCACTACACCAAGGTACACATTCCCGTTTCTGTAGTCCACTGCCAAGTGGTTAAAGGTCCATTCTGGGTTCTCAGCATGGAAAGTTCTGTAGTGCTCATTCACTTTGGATGCAATGGAAGGCTGCTGTGGCCTTGAGGTGGAGAGGGGAAGCAAAAAAACAAAGCAGCAAGAAAGCAACAAACAGTTCAATTTTCTATGGTGGGAAGCCATTGTCCTGACAGTATGGTGCAGAAGTAGGTCTCAAGTCAAGTGTTTGCAGCAGATTGATGTTCAGGCTTGTCTTGAGCTTGAGGACATCATGGACCTATAGAAAGAGACAGAAATCAGCTCATGAGACACACGGGTTTAATCACTAGACAGGTTAAATACAAACAAACAAGAATCAATGAACAAGACTAGGAGAAAACTAACATGGTTTTGAAGCTGGAGAGATACAGCAGTAACAAGGCCTTGACATAAACAGGGTAAGTATAGTTCAAGGTTACACCTAATTCATAAAGCAAAACAACATCAGGATATTATGACTGTTTGCTTGTCCAGGCTAATTAAATAGTCCTTGACTGTTGGTGATCATGAGATGCAGGTGTCAGTAATTAGATGAGGCACATTGTTAGTCTTGCAAGTCTGGTACGTTTCATCAGTATGTTTGGCCAAGAAACCCACACCAGCAATTTAACTTCCTTCTCAGATAACCAACCAGAAATACTGGCTTCAAACAAAACTATTCCATAAATAATTCTCAAATACAAGATTCTTTTTACTTTTACCACTCCAGGGATAATTTTTTGCTTTGAAAAGCTCGTGTCACGGTGTTTAAAATCGGAACATGGATTTGTGGAGGGCCAATCAGATTATAACCGTCATGATCCTGAAGCTTGTGGCCAAAAAAGTGTACAAAATGCATCAAACTGCAATAGAGCGTCTGAGGCTAAGACTACTTTCAAGCTGCTGGGGACACAATATTCTTTACAAGGAGACAAGTGGCAGGAGAGTGTGGGGAGAGAGAGGACAAAGGAGAGCTGACCTAAGAATTCAAATTGTCCAAAGCCACATGACCATTTCCAAATTGCAGGAATAATTAAGTGGGGGTAGTAACAAGGTCACTCAGGGAGCGAACACTGCTGGCATGAATAGATGCCAGTGTCAATGGGGATAATGCAATTGCCCCAGGAATTATCAGTGCAGACGGGCACTGGTTCTCCACATGTGCCCCAACTCACAGCCAGGCCTCTGGACCTCTAATTGATTTTCCCCTCTGCAAACGATTTGCACGCCTTGGCGGTTTTCTGTCTTTCCTCCCAATGCCGCAGCTCGCCCACTGACAATGCTAAGAGAAGAGGCGGAGAGAGATATGCAGTGTTTATGAGCAGAGGTAAACCGCTGGGCCAATTAGGGGGAAAACAAGAATGAAGGGGGGTGAAAGTGAGAGGAAAACATTTCCTGTTCTCATTTGAGCAATTTATTTACGCATTCCTGATAGTCTGTATTCTGGCACAGGAACATTCTCATATGAACATACATACAATAGATCTAAAATCAAGACTTTCTAAGAGCAAGATTTCTGACTTTGCTTCCAGCGATGGAAAGAACTTGAGTGATTGTATTTTGTTACTGTACTTAAGTACTATTTTGAAAGATGCGTATTTTACTCAAGCATTACTGAAACTGAATAAAAGCATAAGATTTTTCCTTTGTCTTCTATTTTTTTCCTTGTAACATGTTACAGACTCATACAGGATGAGATGTCTCATTTGTATCCCATGTAAAAATGAAAAACGAGCCTTTGAAATTCACCATCAAAGCTAAAGGAGTATGTTGAATTAACTTTGTTTTGTAATTTAACCAGTTAAATTAGCTAGCTAGTTACGGTATGTTTTATACATTAGTTTCTTGAATAAGCTATCTAGTTAAGTTATGTAAATTAGCTTGTTAAGTGAGCTAGTTAGTTAAGTATTGTAAATTAGCTTGATAAATAAGCTAGCTAGTTAAGTAAATTAGCTTGTTAAATTAGCTAGTCAGTTAGGTTTTGTTTTTGTTGCTAATGTGCCTTAGCATTCAATCGAACAGGATTATTGAACATGATTTAAGAGCAAGCTGAATTCTAGGTTTGTATAAGTTAGCATAATATTCTCCTTATGACTGACTGCTTAGCAAGGTTTGGGCACGCTGAACTCGTAGTCATTTTTTTTTTTTCATCAGTTAAAAAAATTCACTTTTTACTTTTGAATACTTGAGCATGTTTTACAGTACTCATACTTTTACTTTAAGTACAGTTTCCCTGTACTTTTTCCACAGTCAGGAATGCTAATATATGCCATTACTCCACTAACCCTCCACCATTATCACGTTAAAATGTTCACGCAATTCACTGAGAAAAACCTCAAATCTCTCAAACATCTGAAATACCTGAATGGCCCACAAGGGAAAAAAAAATACAGAAAAGACACACATACAATTAATAGCTGTTAAGCAAGCCAGCAGTCAAGCGCTAGACTGGCACTTAAGTGCTGGGTGCACAGCTGATAAGAAAATCACACCTCAGCCACTGTAGTATGCATTCAAACGTTAGGAGACTGGAGGGCAGGTACTACACTTATGATTAGCCACTGAAACAGAAAGCAGTCGTTCACTGAGCAAGAACAAGAGGCTGGCGTGAATAACAAAAGGGTCAGCGCTGGAGGTATTCAGATGCAGAGTCAATCTTACAAGGGCCGTGTTGTTGTGTATAGGAGCTAGGGGCAGGTGATATACTAGCATGGGTAACCTGAGTGGTGGGCAGGCACTTTACAATGCCAGTCACAAATATTAGTAATGGCACAATGGATATACAGTTTTAAATGACAAGGAAATAGGAAAATATACTGATGAAGTGAAGGGAGGAATGTGAGAATGGATGCACACACACACACACACACACACACACACACACACACACACACACACACACACACACACACACACACAGCGCATTAATGACCATGAGATTCTCTTGTGCCTTGAGAGTGCAGCTCTGACCCAAACAACCAGTTTGTTCATTATCTCCCCATCATGCAGCTGTGTTTAGCTCCTATTTGTCTTTGCCCACTGGTTAATTAAATCAAGAATCTCACGCCACCCTGCTCCATCAAACTGCATACTCAGATTGAGTTATACACAAACACGCACATGCACATACACACACATACGCTAGGGCTGTTATGGCTGGAAATTTTCATAGTATGGTATCCTAGTCTAAAAATATCATGGTATTAACCAACCATTTAAACACACGCAAGCCGGTGGTGAAATTGAAAGGAAATGTTTATTAGATTTTTTTTTTTAAATCTCTTTGCACATCCCAAACCAAAAGGAAACAAAAAGATCACATCTTCAAAATGTTCTTCTTTCCATCAAATCTATTGCCAGGGCTGGTCGATATGACCATATAATATCGTATCGTAATAAATTACTCTATGTCGTGACACATGGGGGCACGGCGGCTTAGTGTGTGTGGAGTTTGCCTGTTCTTCCTGTGCTTCAGGGGTTTCCTCCGGGTACTCTGGTTTCCTCCCCCAGTCCAAAGAAACGCATTGTAGGCTGACTGGCATTTCCAAATTGTCCATGGTGTGTGAATGTGTGTGATTGTGCCCTGCAATGGGTTGGCACCCCGTTCAGGGTGTCCCCCGCCTTGTGCCCCGAGTTTACCTGGGATAGACTCCAGGCCATCAGTATCTGATACTTCAGTGGCCTCAAGTATCGTGATGTGAAATTTCTGTCAAATCGCCCATCCCTATCTCTTACACTGTCAGTATTTATCATGTTGTGGTTATAAGCCGGCAATGTGCAGCGCTGCTTAGCCAAAAATACATATTTGGTATTCTGGTTTAGTTCAAAAGGGGTTAGGACTGACAGCAGAAGTAGCAGTGTAACGTATTTACAACAGCAGCGGATCACACAGACAAGAAGTGCTGGAATAAGAAACTCAATTGGGTAAAAAATAATAATTAAAATAATATTTTCTTTTGCAATTGTAACCTATCAAATTTTTAATTTGCAATCGCTATCTATCTATCTATCTATCTATCTATCTATCTATCTATCTATCTATCTATCTATCTATCTATCTATCTATCTATCTATCTATCTATCTATCTATCTATCTATCTATCTATCTATCTATCTATCTATCTATCTATCTATCTATCTATCTATCTATCTATCTATCTATCTATCTATCTATCTATTCAAACACTAAGTCTGATTGGTCACTATTGGTGGCAGCAAAACCTTCCAGGAAAAGGGCTTACATTTGGTTAATCTGCAAGGTCATCCAGATAGCATGAGTGTGTGTGTGTTCCTATGTGTGTGCGTGAGTGTGTTTGTGTGTGTGTGTCTGGTTAGAAGTTATGATTGGCTTGTCTTTGGGTAACGGAGGGCCTTGCCAAGATGTCTAGCGTCCAGAAAGCACCAAAAAAAAAAAAAAACGAGGAAAGAATGAGAAGAGGCATGTGTATGTGCAGTCATGTTGAAGCCACGTAAGCTTCTGGAAAGCTCAACTACCACCCACCCACACACACACACACACACACACGCACACACACACACAGAGACCATGGACCACATGCTGCGTGCACACATCGAAGGGTGATAATGAATTCATGTTTGGAGTCACACACTCAATGCTCTCACTGTGTATCTTCTGAAAATGTCAGGAAACACACTGTACAGTTCGGGATTAGCCCATGTGTTTTTTTGTGTGTGTGTGGTTTTTTTTATTATTTTTTATTTTTTTATACAACTCCATTGTCCTTCCACACAAAAGTAAAATAAACCCAAACAGCAAACATGGGTTTTGATAAAACTGTGAACGCCTCAATGAGTTACTGCGGCAGGGTATGAAGGAGGACGTGTGGCAGATTGCAGAAGCGAGGGACGCTGTGAAATAAATATGACAGAGCAAAATGGGGAAAAAAAGAGCAGGTTGCAGGTTGAATCTGAGGAAATGAGAGATGGAAAAAAAAATAAACATACTGCCATTCAAAAGTTTAGGGACGCATAGTTTTCAAAAAAAAAAAAGAGGAAGAATTATATTTTTCACTTTGCAATAACTTACATAAAACACCAACCGAGTTTATTTGAACCCTTTCATACATAGCATCCAGACTAAAGGCAGATTTGGGTTTTTTTTTAAAGGAAATATGTCACAAATCACCTCTTGAGACCATTATTAACCTAATATACAGTAAATCATGATGCTGATTTATTACAAACTTTATAAACAAAATCCCAAATTAAATAACAAAAATATATTTTTGTGCCGGACTCCAATGCCTTGGCATATTTTCTGAAGGTTTTTTACAATCTCTAAAATCACCTGCATCATGCAACAGTCCTAAACTGCATAAAATACTGTACTGTCAAGAATATTCCTATATTTTTTTTGATATTTTGGTAATCAATATTAAATCCTTTAGACCTGAATGTTAATGATGATTTAAAAACTCATGGACTATTATTAATCTACACTGTTGTGTTGCTAATAACTGAAATCATTCTCTGTGGGATAATGGGTTAAAAACTATTTTTTGGATTTTTTACTTCAGAAATTCATTTGGCAGATGCTTTGATCCAAAGCGATTTAAGTTTCAGCTGAGCAGTTATTTGAGGGTTAAAGGTCTTGCTCCAGGGCCCAACAGTGGTTTTCTCCCCGAACTGGGATTTAAACCAATCACTCAGAACCTAAACCGCTGAGCCACCACATTACTCAGAGGTGCTTGGCTTTCTTGCAGGACTTTCCAGAGGTACGTCAGGTTTGTGAACTTTTTCGATCCAACTCCCCACCGGAGCAGCTCAGGTGACCGGACCGGCTGTTCAATTACAAACGGCACTGCAGCGTACATTGGTGTGTTTTGGGTGATTAAATAAAACTAGAAAGAAAAAAAATGTAGCGAAATACTTGACGGTGCATATTAACGATTAATTGGTATGATGATTAACTGTTCTTAAGAATTTAGTTGACTACGTTATAAATGTAACAACTTTCAATCTTCTATTAGGCTAATTTAAACAAAGTTCTTTGCTTTGTTGACGTGTCCCAAAAGTCTCCATACAGAGGGGACTATGTTTGCCAGCACCATGTCGGTTGTGCCCCTCGTCAGTGGATGTTCGTGGACGTCCTCTTCTTCTCGTTTGGTCCGCACCACTCTTTTTCCAGTCTTTTTGAATTTGTCAATAGGTTTGGCAACAGTGTCGTGTGTTGACGTGCTCGCCATGTTTCCTGGTAAAGTCCATCGCAACCTTGCGACAGCTTCCCGATCCAGCCATGAGAATGATTTCAATACTTTCGTCAAAGGTCTTCTTAAAGGCTATCTTTGGAAGACGTTTTGCTGAAAAGTGTTAATTTCCCCTATGTATGGAGACTTTTGGGACACCCTGTAGTTTCAGTTACCAAAATGTACAAGCCCAAATTAGCTTATGCAGGCTCATTTGAAGGAGGCAAAATAGTCCTCGGCCCCTGATTCGATCCTGAGCTCGATCCTGACTTTCACATGTTCTCCCTGTGTGTGTGTTTCCTCTGGGTTCTCCGGTTTCCTCCAACCTCGCGAAAGCATGCCAGTAGGCATATTGGCAACACAAAATTGCTCCTAGGTGTGTGAATGTGTGTGTGCATGGTGATCTGTGATAGACTGCTATCCGATCCAGGGTGTATTCCCACCTCAAGCTCCAGATCCACCACCACCCTTGATAAAATCGTTACTGAATATCTCAATAAAGGTATATTTAAGAGAAGAAAAATATGTATTTTATATTTTATATGTAACTAGACCAGCCTTTGTCAATGATTAATTGATAACTTGTTAGCACATTTGCCTCGCATCTCCAGGGTTGGGGGTTTGAATCCCGCCTCTGCCCTGTGTGCGTGGAGTTTGCATGTTCTCCCTGAGCTTTGTGGGTTTCCACCAGGTACTCCAGTTTCCTCCCCTAGACCAAAGACATGTATTGTAGGCTGATTGGCATCTCTAAATTGTCCGTAGTGTGTGCCTTGCGATGGGTTGGCACCCTGTCAAGGGTGTATCCCACCTTGTACCCCAAGTTCCCTGGGATAGGCTCCAGGCTCCCCCACGACCCTGTGTAGGATAAGTGGTATGGAAAATGGATGGATGGATGGATTATGTGCATATACTATACAGTGGCATGCAAGTACTCTTAATGGTGCAACATCTCACACTTGCACCACTACTAGAAATTAAATTTACTAGAACGTTCTACTCCTCTACTCTAAACTATTCCACTTACAGTAAAGCGTGTTTGGATAAACCGCGGTGTAGAGTCTGTGCTCGGCAGGTTTAATTGTGCAATGCCTGATTGGAAACTGCAACTCTCAAGGCGTGAAGGAAACCAAGACAGATTTCTAACAGGCTTATTCAAGGTAAACAAAAACTTCTTCAAATCAATGAGCCCTCTCTAATCCACTCTCCCAGCACACCGCAGCATATAAAGACAACAAAAACATACTCAGTGATGAGAAACAAGCATGAAAGGGTACCTGATTATAAAACTTGGTGGATACTATTATGCTGATGATATACAGCACTGTGTAGAAGTCTTAGGCACCCTATTTTTTTTTAGTACAAACTTTGTTACAGATTTTTCATTTTATGACGTCTACATTATCAAGTCAGTACAAAAAACATTTTAGATTCCCAAACATTAGTTTTCTAGCACAAAATTAAATGTTACAGAAAAATGTTTGTATGTCATTAAAGAAAGCAGCATATTACGTAAGAGACACTTTTCAGACAGTAAACACAATGAAGGCTGCTGGGTTTCGCTGCAAAAATAAGAAGCGAGTGCGAAAGTCAAAGTGTCCAGAAGAACTGTGGCTGGTTCTGCAAGATGCTCAATAAAACTTACCAGCTCATTTCCTTATAAAACTGCACTAATTGAACCGGAGACTACTATTTTTATTTTTTTGTCACACCAAATACTGACTTTGTTTCATTTACTACTGTTTACTGCTCTGCACTGTTTTTTGTTTTTTTTTGTTTTTTTAATGTAGAAACATTTAATTTCATTATTTTGAAGGCATCTTTGCTCTACAGCATTTCTTGGCATGTGCCTATATAATTTATAAATACTATGGCATGTGTGTCTATACTATACCATAGACTATAGAGTGTATTACATTAACTCATATTATAGTCTATATGCCCTTAAATTCTCATCCACAACTGGAGCCTTGTTGTAGTTTTCAAAGAGCTTTTCTTATTCATCCTTTGTCCTATTCATTTATCTTAATTAAAAAAAGTAAACTTTAAACTTTACTGTTCAGTTTGAGTTTCAGCATGAAAAGAATTTTAAATTTAAATTCGTAAATAAATACATCTCTTGGTTGATTTTATTGTGTTTAACTTAAGAACTTTCACATTATGTAGAATGTAGACATTATAAAATTATCAACTGGTACATTTATTTTATTTATTTTTATTTATATGTATTCTTTTTTTTCCCCTTTTTTTTTTTTTTTTTTTTTTTTAAACCTAATGTCCTTTTCCTTTACCTTGGAAAGTGATTTAAGTTTTTATATTTAAACTTTGAGTTTTAAGATTTAAGATTTATAACTCTGAGTTTCAGCACAAAAAGGACAAAATTGGTTTTAAAAAATTAAACTTAAATGAAAGTAAATTTGTTTATTTGTTTCAGAATGTGTACCTTAAGGAGTTTCTCATTGTATTAAAAAAAGTAAACATTACTAAACAATAAACTTTTCCTTTATTTTTGAATTATTATTATTGAAGTATTGTTTGTTTGTTTAAACTTTACTGTTCAGTTTCAGTACAAAAAAGACAATTAAAAAAAAAATTAAAAGATATTTCTTTATTGATGGTTTTATAATGTTTATAGCTTAAGGAGTTTCCAATTGTATAGAAAGTATACATTATTAAACAATCAAAAAAGTAATTGATTTTAAACTTAATTTTTTATAGATTGTGCTTTTTCTTTATCTTGGAAAGTTTTTATATCTTTTCTTTAAATTTGCTTTTATTTATTAATTTCTTTTACAAAAATAAGAAAACATTTGAAAACAAAATACATTTCTTTGCTGATTGTTTTATGATGTTTACTTCTTTTCTATATAATAGTTTCTATACTACAATAATTTTTATACTGAACCTGTTATGAGTTTTTATGAGACTTATGACACTTATTCATAGCACTAATATACCTACTATAGATCTTTTAAATAATACAGTTTACAGACAGCGCCAGAATTATTGGCACCCTTCATGTCCCTCTTATAAAACCTTGCACATAAGCTGAACTGCCTAAGAACGTAAAAACATCAATCTGATTACGGTAGTGGAGTGATTTGGGGAAGTATTTATAAATCTAAGGAGCGCATGACATTTTGCTCTCCCTGTGAGGCTCTTGTGACTTCAGGAAACAGTTTATATAGCATATGAGGTATCTTTCCTTTCAGGACCTAAATACAGATGAATACCTAAATACAGCTACCATGCTACTAGTTAGTAGAGGAAAGGAGTGGTGGTCGGAGACCACACATGGTAATATACAACTAAATAACTGTACACTGTATAAACGGGGGTTAATCTGAGACGAAATAGCAAGCGGGACGCTGAGCTGAGCTCCAGTACTTTGATGGAAATGTAAATTATATCATGGCACAATGGTGATAATACACTTGTATACAGCTTTATAGAGAAATGCTTTAATTTTAAATCTGTACAATTCAATCACGGCAACCCCGGTGTATATATTTTTGATCATTATAGCTGTGTCCTTCAAACCTGGCAACAAGGAATAATAAAATCTATGGCCACCCGATCGAAGTTAACGCTGCAGTGTGTAGTATTTTTGTGGTTAAAAATGAAATTTCATTATTGAGTCAGAGTATGAGTCATGAGTCATCCTGACAGTCCTGTAATAGTAACTCACATTCTCAGCAGCGTCAGCATGTTATACACCAGCACAGATACATCCTACATCATCACGCCCGAAAGAAATAGGGACACGAGACGCTCTCGGAAATCTGTTGAAGCTCTCTCAAATATCTGGAACGCAGGCGTGATAGTAAATAGTTAGTTAGATTTTTTTTTTTTTTTTTTTTTTAAAAAACAACGACATGAGAACCCAGATCAAATAAACAGATAAACTGAACTCAATAATAAAAAAAAAAAAAAAATACACACACCAAAAGCGACCAGAAGAGCCAACTTCGCTTCCCACACTGAATTTAGCCACTTTTACCTAGCTAACGTTAACCAGCTAGCTCTGCGACATTGTCTCAAAGCCACACAAAGAGCAGAGTAAGTGTGAAATGTTCTTCAAGACACTTGTAATAGCATTTTTCTACCAGAGTGGCCTAAGATCCAACTCTTACATTATAATATTTGTCAGTCTTTCAGTAAAGTGTGTGTAAATGTTTTCATAGGTCAAACCGAACTATTATAATACGCAAGATTTAGAAACTTTTCAGTCACGCCGATTTTCTTCGTACTCACGTGTATACGTTGATAAACACCAATTAGCCGAAAATTACCTTAAATCATAGCACTGCTGTTTTACATTTAGTGACACTCAAAAAACTCCATAAAAGGTCACGTTCACAAAGAGCTGAAAATGACAAAATGACGACTAAACGGTGAAAGAGCACATCCTAAGCATGGCCTGCGCTAAATCTTCAAGTAATGCGGCTGAATTCTGAGGCCGAGTGCATTACATTTGTGTTTGTAATTGAAATAAATATGTAAATTAAACTTGACAGCGTAATCCGTATATAAAATCGCAGTAACTCATCACCAGTTACACCATTTGAGGCTGATCGAGGGTCACAATATTGAGTCTCCTTACACAAATTTACACAAAATCATGAGCAAATGGTGTTGTTTTTCCCAGCTAAATGGATTTCCAAGAACACCACATCACTTGTGTAAATGCTCCTGCAAATAAATCCTCCGTATCCAGCGTGATAAATGAGGCATTTATTTTGTTGGCACCCATGAAACATCATAGTAGGACTTCCCCACCTCCTAAATCCCAATTTAACCCTCGTATTTACGTACCATAGTTATATAAGACAATATAAATGTGTAATTATATGTAAAGTGCAACGGATATTTTGCAAAATGGCACTGAAGTTTGACCTTCAAACTGCAACACATCAGACGTGAGCTTAGATTGGAGGAATAGACCAAAACAATCTCAAGTTAATCGTCTGGGCTGATCTAAGAGTATTATCTGGGGACGGGGCAATTCACATTTGATTAGAACATGTCACACACATGCCTGGCTCTTCACACACACATACATACACACACACACACACACACACACACTTGTATACAATTCATTAATAGTAGTTCATCTGATGACTCGACCCTGTGGACAGATGGGGGATTTCATTATTGAAGTAAAGAAGAAAAGGGGACACAGTAGCGAGGAGGAGGAGGAGGAGGAGGAGGAAGAGCCGTGATGTTTACACAGTGGAAAAGGGCAGATGTGTGATTTTAATTATCCGTGGGCGTCCCACAGGGTCACTGCCACTAAAGTGAGGGCGTCACTGATAGAGATGTTAAAGTCACATTAACTCCATGTCAACGATGTCCACAAATACTACACTACACTACACAATAATAAAAAACGAACTGAAAAAAAAAAACAAATTTTATTTTTATGTGGAAAAAACTGTCTAATTTCCTTCATTATGTACAGAAAAGTTGAATTTTTTCCAATGTAAAAATGTAAAAAGAGAGAGAGAAAAAAAGCCCTGGGCTTTATGCACTTTTTCATCACATAACCTCTTACAAATTATGACAAATATACAACATAGTACCAAATTCTGATTTTCAGTCAACTCCATAAGTATTAGCACCCTCCGTTTAAAGAAAGCAAATGAATATTTAAAATAGAAAACATGTTAAGCTTAAACTAGGTGAAATTAGCTCTTTTTATTTATTGATAAAGCTGTATATAAGACTGCATCAGATGCCATTTGTTTTTTTATTATTACATAACCTTTTATGAACTGTTTAAGAGACTAATACTGCACATCGTGCCAGATTTTGCTTTTGAGTAAGCTGTGTAATTATTTACATAGTTTATGGAAATGACCTCACATGAATATTTAAAATCTAAAATGTTTTAAGCTCGAACATATGCGGACATTACGTGTACGTTTTTGTTTTAATACGATACTGAATACTGAATTTCGCTCAAATGAGCTTCGTAAATTTTTTCATGTTAAATGTTTTTAACATAAAGCTGTATATACGACTAAAACTGATGCAGTTTTTCATTATCACGTAACCTCCTTTAACCCCATTGAGAAACTTATGACGAATTTGGGTACCAAATTTTAGTTCTCAACCAACTCCGTAATCATGATGGCGTCCTTCATGGAAATGAGCACAAATGAATGTTTCAATTAGAAAATGAAATTTGAAATAAGTGCTGTTGTACATTTTTTTTTTCTAGCGCAATACTACTTTCATAAGAAGTGCAACTTTTAAACACACAAAAAAAAAGCTGGTTTCAAAATTATTGGCCGCCCACAATTAATAGTTAAAAGTGCAGCATCCCCCGAATAGAAGAACGGCACTGAGTATCTTCCTGTAATGTCTAACAAGCTCAGGAACGGGATCTATAGATCAATTTATTTGAATTCTCAGCACCAATATAATGAAAATCTGATTAAAACTTAAATCTCTGAGACCAGTGCTGCTGAACTTTTTTAGGTAGCTATAACTAGCTGAAGTGAGTGTAGGGAGCGATATTCACACTTCTGTTCACTTTTGGTGAGTGTGTTTTTATTACCAAAGAGGCGCAATGTGTGTAAAGGTTATTTTATACAATCATTTGTGTCCATTCTCTTAAAAGTTGACTGTATATATATACATAAATCATCCTGACGTAAATGAAGCACAAATCCTCGGAAGCCAATACAGACATACACTGTGCAAACAGCTATATAGATACCCTGACCTCCTTCCATAACATCTGATAGGCTTTCCTGTGCATTAACAGGACAGACTGTCATCATCACGCGACTTCCTCTTTAAACCCCTTTTCAATTAAACAAGCTACTGTGCTGTTTATTGTTTTCTCTCCTTTATATCAGTTTTATCACCCTTTCCATCTTTTCACTTAATACCCATGGTAACAGTATCGCCTTTGTTATAATACACAATCCATTTGGAGGATATTGTATCCTATTATCGGGTGTTTAATGTGACATTTGTGTTATTCTGTGGCGTGGGATTAGTGGACAGATACGTAACAAATCCGTATGGCGTCTCATTCAGAGTAAAATGCTCGCTCTGGGATGTATAAGCTTTATACGACGCACACAATGGAGGCGTTTCAAAGCGCTGGCCCAAGTCCAAAAGCCAGTCAGGCAAATCCAGTGGATCTGAGGACCATGTTGACATCTGCCATATTCTCTCCCTCTCGCCCTGATCAGACCGACTCTAATCCTGCTTAGCAGGTCTGGATTTAACCAGTGTCTCTCAAGATATTCATTTAGGATTCCTAAAATGCACTGATGTGCTCATTCAGTTAGCAAGAAAAAAAAAAAAAAGGAGCAAGTGTAATTACATGAAAAAATGAATGCACACAAGAGACACAAACACTGGTGCATTTTGTTGTTGTGTTAACCACACGGGATGCTATCTCCATGCCACCTCATCTTCGACTTCCTCTTATTGGGTTAGACAGCGAGCCGCTTCCTGTGCCACGCTACCTTTCACCGAGCAGGCTGCTGATTTATCACTGATTACCATGGCCTTAATGAAACCCTATTCAATTAAACAAGCCGGGCTCAGGAAGGCCATAAAACAGTGATCAAAGCAAATTAGCCGCTCGACATCAGATGAGGGAAATGGAATACTTTTTCCACGATGGGCCTCATGTCTATATAGCGTCTGATTATTCTTAAATAGAGGAGCTTATGCAGTTAAAGGCAGTTTAGGTTCTCATTAGAAAGTGCATGAGAAAGGGGAAGATCATTAGTGGCTCCCGAACAAACACACACATTAACGTAAAAGTCCTCCCTGAAACACATTGAATATTGAAATATCTGCGATGTGGTTAGCGTTTTGCTTTGTTTGTTCGTTTCGTTATTCCTGTGAGAGGATAGATGTTGTCTGCCGCACTGACTAGTGTAGTTACGACAGGAGAAAAAGTGTCAACAATCTCAAACATAAGGGATAACCATCGGATTTTGCTGTTAGCTCATAAAACCAAACACAGAGCTTCTTTTCCCACTCAAGCAACGTCCAACGCTGTATCAACGAGGAATCCGACGTACACGTGGTTGTTAGGTTTTCTCCCGCTCTCGCTACGCTGTAAAATGAAGCGTAGCCTACTTCCGCATTCCACGGAATGCGTTCTGCCTCCTGTCAGAAAGACTCTCGTTTTGTTTCCCTTGGCCATGTGCTTTTGTTATTGTGTTCACGTCATGTCTCTGTACCCGCCTCCTTGTTTTCTCATTGGTTCTAGTTCATTTGATGTAACGACGATTTCCAGGTGTCTTTGATTTCGTGTATGATTTCCGTGTGTTTAAATACCCCGCGCTGTGTCCGCTTCCTGGCGGTGTATTAGCTTAGTTTAGTTTTTGTTCCTATGTCCGTAGTTCCTAGATTAGCGTAGCTTAGATTAGATGTGTATTAGTTTAGATTCCGTAGCGTTTTGATCCGTAGTCTTTGTTCTTATGTCCGTAGTTCCAAGTTTGTGGTTCCCAGACCCCTTCCGTGTTACGAGTTTTTTCCCTGTCTTTTTGGATAACTGCTTTTTCTCAGTCTCTTTGTATTTGTGGATTCCTGCTTTTTTTTTTTTTGTTCATGATAACAAACTCTACTGCATTAACTGACGTCTCCCCAGCGCATGCATCCTGACTACTCTCCCCTGACTCTTCAGCCTGCGCCGGCATTACATAACAGTAGTGGAGATTTTGGTGCAAATGTTAGACTCAAAGTCCCAGAATGCAATGCAGTCATGACACTGAGACTCGAGACTCGGGATCCGCAAGATGACGAGCGCGATGGTGTTGACGTTGTTATTGGAATGAAAGCTGAAACTTTGAAAGCTGATCTGTTTGAGTAGAGTGCAGAGAAAGCCAGGTAGACCTGGCTGCAGCCTGCAGAACGGGGCGCGGCTGCACTTTTGGGTGGGGCTACACGTGTCGCTCCACCCATAAGAGTTAGGGGTTATGGTTAGGATTAGGGTTAGGCGTCGACGTCAATACATTGCCACTAAGCAATAATAACAGTTATGGGCAGAGTGACACATGTTGCCCCACCCAAAAGTGCAGCCCCGCCCCATTCTGCAGGCTGCAGCCTGCCGCCAGGACCTTCTTGAGAAACCTGGACAGACTAAAGACTGCATCGCTTTCTTTAGGTGCTGTGGGTAAAACCGTTAAACATCAACTCTGATGAGTCTTTGATGGGCAGTGGTGGCTCAATGGTTAAGGCTCTGGATTTCTGACCAGAAGGTCAGGGGTGCTCAGCAATGCCAAGCTGCCACTGTTGGACCCTTGAGCAAGGCCCTTAACCCTATCTGCTCAAGGGGTGCTGTATCATGGCTGACCCCGTGCTCTGGGATATGTGAAGAAAGAATTTCACTGTGCTGAAATATACAATATATGTGACAAATAAAGGCTTATTCTTCTTCTAAAAAGGCTCACATGTTAATTATAAAGATTCATCTTCAAGTGTGAACGATAACGCGAAAGAAAGAAAAAACAAAACATTCGCATCCATTAATAGATGTATCGCTTAATTAAAAAGAAATGAACAAAGCTGAAGCCAAACATCATTTCCTAAAGGAGTTTTAATGATAAAGCAGCTGTTTTCACATTGCAGAGCTGCAAAACTTCTCTGTCTGCCAGCGAGCGACCTGTTTATCTTTTTTTTCCCCATCCTTTCTCACTTTCCCTGAGCTTGTAGACAAATCAGCTGTTTCCTCCTTTAGCAACAGCGCAGCTACATCTTCGCTCCTGACACACTCTCCAACATCTCTCCTCCTCTCCCCGTGCAAGCCTCCGGATCCCAAATTCATCCGTCTCGCACCTGTCTCTCCTCGTTTCACCTGCGCAGGCTTACATAATGCCTTCTCTCCATAGCTCTTTTCTCTTCTCTCTCTCTCACACACACACACACACACTGCTCTGAAATGATTCTCTTTATAACTCTGTGCACACGTGTGTGTGTGTGTGTGTGTGTGTGTGTGTGTGTGTTTAAGAGCAGATTATTTATGACGGAAAGAAGGCTCTTACAAGTCAGAACCTCGACTAAATCAGAAAGCAAAAATTCGACGAAGGTACGGCAGGAGTATATTTAAATCACGAAAGAAATACACACTCTCTCTCACACACACACGCGCTCATATACAAGATCCATGACTTTCATCAGGCAAAGCTTTCACACAGTAGCGATGAAGAAGAAAGAGGAGGAGAATAATGGAAAGGACGGAGGGAGGGGGAGTCGATTTCTCGGCGAGACGCGAGTCTCGGCTGGTGCTCCTCTCTCAAAGCAATACACAGGCTCGTCAGCACGAGTGAAGCAGACAATAAATCAGACGTCATAAAGGGCCATTTCGCACACAGGGCAGTTTATTCCTCAGGTTTAATACCGTGCTGATGCGCTGAGGAGATGCTGCGTGGGTTGGGCTGAGAGGCGTACCAAAGCTACCTTGGGAAAGTTTTCTTGGGAAAGTGGGAGCTGGCAGAAGTTTAGAAAGCGCCAGTTGGCACTGATCTCGACTTAGTTTTCTTGTGATCTCGACATAACAAAAGTTTTTGTTTTCTCACCATGTAATTTTGCCTTGTGAATGGGACTGGTGTTACGTGCACGTTGGCGTCTTCACCGTCGCCATCATAAATGTAATAATTGCCCGCTGTAGAGATGGACTTTATCTTGTTGTAGCCACGGCAGTCTCCTTCTCAAGTCTCGGACACTAAAGTGGAAGTCGTCAATCACTGACAGACATAGAGCTATTTCGGCTTGACTGAGTCTAAAAGACGAATTTGTTCATCCATGATGCTGCGGGACCGGGCCAAGCTTTCGCTGCCTCCAGAACAATAAAAACAACATGGTGTGATGACGACTACACAGAAAAAATTAAGTCGTGATCACGAGAAAACAACTTTTGCTATGTCGAGACCACAAGAAAATTAAGACGAGATCGCGAGAAAACAGCTGTAATGTTGTTATGTGGAGATCTTAGGGCTTCTGTACTAATCTCGTACAAGTTACAACTTAGATAAATAAATATGTTATCTAGTAAAAGCTCAAAAAACGTAGGATGAGGTACAGTAATCACCCCATTAAGTGCATTAACACAGACTAAGGGAAATGAAAGAGCTGGTTTCCTTCTGAGCTGTGGAGATGTCTCCTCGCATCGTGCGTAAAAGACATTCGAGTCTGGCTAGCGTTTTTATGTTTATCCAGGAGGTGAACTTATGTTCTTATACGCAGGAGATTTGCATGACAGCGTTGTACTGGTATTTAGTTCCGGTTTTTCAGATAGATTTGTCTCAAACCTGCATATTCCTGATTCATAAAAAGACTGTCTGTCATCCACACACACGCGAATCAATCCTAATTTATAGACAGTTCTACTAGATCACACCCAGGTCAATGTGTGTAGTGCAGCAGGTGGTGGGATTATAGTTACAGCATCGAGTGCTCACTGTGAAGTTTAGACAAACACAAGTCATTTTTCTTTCTTTCTTTCTTTCTTTTTCTGATTATTGAACCTACATGTCTGCCTGGCAACTACAAATAGATTTGCTTGTAAACATGATGATTGTTGCTTCATGGATGTTATTAGATGCTATTGAATTGTACTTTTACTGTGTGTGGGTGTGTGTGTGTGTGAGTGTGTGTGTGGGAGAGAGAGAGCGCGAGAGAGAGAGAGAGAGAGAGAGAGACTATTGGATGGCTTTATCCAAATCTGTGTCCCTTGTATCAATCTTTGCAATCTTAAACTCATCAAACCAAGCTTACACACACACACACACACACACACACACACACACAGTGGTACATCTGGGTCGTCACACTGTATTATGAGGAATCTTGGATTGAGTATTTTCTTGTACAAATCCCTCAGCAGGATTAAGAGTGTGATGTAAAAGGCTTTAACATCGAAAATAAATAAATAAATAAATAAATAAATAAACCTCGTGCTGGACTCAGGACAGTCTGCAGTGAAAATAATTTTGAACTTACAAGATTAATCCGCATGTAGTGTAACAGCCCGATCTATAAACACCTCAAACCTTCAGTGTTCTGAGTGAAATGATGTCTATGTCACTGTTACTAGACTAAAACCTGTCAATAAATACTCATATGTCCACCTTCTTCAGTCAGAAGTGACTTTAAGTGACATGTGAAGGCCAGTGTATGGAATTTGTCCTCTGTATTTAACCCATCCAAGTTAATACACACACACACACACACACACACACACAACAAACTGTGAACACACCTGGAGCAGTGGGCAGCCATTTTTGTTGCGGCACCCGGGAAGCAGTTGAGGGTTAAGGGCCTTGCTCAAGTGCCCAAGAGGGGCAGCTTGGCGGTGCTAGGATTTGAACTCACGACCTTCCGATCTCAGTAGCCCAACATCTTAACCACTGAGCTACCACCACCCCCAGAACTATCTATCTATCTATCTATCTATCTGTCTGTCTGTATATCTAGAACTATGACAGACATGACACAATAATCAAAAATTTGTAAAAATAAAAAATAAATAAATAAATAAATAAATAATAATAATTATTATTATTATTATATAAATTGTAATGCTATCTAACAATCTTAATGCTAAATAGATAGATAGATAGATAGATAGATAGATAGACAGATCTACTTTAAGACTCTATAAGAAACACACGACACAACAATTTACTTTTAATGAACAGCTAGTGTTTTTTTTTTATTTTATTTTTTTTTTAACTCTCTTAATCTTTTCCTTTCAAAAATCATGGGGTATTAACTTCTGCACTTAATGGTATGTATATAATGGTATGTACCATACATGTGAAAGTTACTGTGCAGTTAAACACCCCTCAAACACACACCCCTCAACCACAACAGGCTCTCAGGTTTAATAATGAGCGAATATTCCTAAAGTCGTAGCTGGATATGCTCTTGATTGTTCTATCAAATCAAACCTCCAGCTATGGCTAATACTGACTTCACGGCTGAAAGCCCTCAGAAATCCACATCATTTAGTAGGAGGTTAAAATAGGTGTGTGTCCTGGTCGTGTGCCGCAATAATGAGAGACGGGAAATCTATTTTCCGCAAGAGTAAGCAAATGGCCAAATCGAGGCGTTTCATCAATCCGTTGTGTCCTAATGGCTCTCTGAATTTAGCAGCAGGAGATGAGGAGTGGAAGGACACGCATGGAGGACTGACATTTGTGTCACGTGTCACTGTGTTAAACACTGACCATCTAATACAGCGACATAAACACATAACAACATACACGGATTATTCCGTTTCTCTACTCTATTATGCAGGAGTGGAAACAGTATGGAATTATATCCGCTAGGAATTTACAATCACAACTATAACCTATAAATATGAGATCCAATTTAAATCAAATTGGCTGAGAGTAATAATGCATACATAATTAAATTCCTGCATTGCTGAAAAGATCATTTGGAACTGATTTGAAACCAAAATTCAAGCCGCCAATCATGTGCAAATGTTTATATACCCTTAGGATAAATTAAAGAAGACAAGGACATTTGATTTATAGCATTTAGTGACTTTTACAGATTTTCCTACATTATCACAAGCAACAAAATGGGTAAACAGTGTAAGCTAGGATGCTAATACTGAAAAAAATAATAACTGTGATATTAACATTGTCTAAAACTCCTACGTAAGGTTTGAAGACTGGAGGGGTTATGACAGCTTTTTAAAATATTTTCAAAATATTTTCTGGTGACTTCATTTTTCGATACGTTTTCTTCATCACGTTTTTTAATTACATTTTTTTGTAGATATATTCTAATAGATGTGCATTTTTTTATATAACTTTTTTTTTTTTGTTCTATGTTTTGTACACAAATTCTAACAGAGAAATGCATTTTCCAATTGTTCATTAAAAAAAAAAAAAAACCATGGGGGTGCAAAATGTTGAGGTTTTAAAATTATTTTCAAAATATTTTTTTTTTTTTATTTTTTTGTTATATATATATATGCAAAGATGCCTTCAAAATAATGAAATTAAATGTTTCTACATTAAAAAAAACATACTGTAAAGAGCAGTAATCAGTAGTAAATGAAACAAAGTCAATATTTGGTGTGACAAAAAAATAAAAATAAAAATAAAAATAGTAGTCTCAGGTACAATGTGTGCAGTTTTATAAGGAAATGAGCTGGTAAGTTTTATTGAGCATCTTGCAGAACCAGACACAGTTCTTCTGGACACTTTGACTTTCGCACTCGCTTCTTATTTTTGCAGCAAAACCCACTACATACAGTACTGTGCAAAAGTTTTAGGCACCCTATTTCTTTTTAGTATAAACTTTGTTATAGATTTTTTAATTTTATGACTTCTACATTATGAAGTCAGTACAAAAAACATTTTAGATTCACAAACATTAGTTTTCTAGCCCAAAATGAAATGTTACAGAAAAATGTTTGTATGTCATTAAAGAAAGCAGCATATTACGTAAGAGACACTTTTCAGACAGTAAACACAATGAAGGCTGCTGGGTTTTGCTGCAAAAATAAGAAGCGAGTGCGAAAGTCAAAGTGTCCAGAAGAACTGTGTCTGGTTCTGCAAGATGCTCAATAAAACTTACCAGCTCATTTCCTTATAAAACTGCACACATTGTACTATTTTTATGTTATTTTTTTGCATGTGCCTAAAACTTTTGCACAGTACTGAACATATATATATATATATATATATATATATATATATATATATATATATATATATATATATATATATATATATATATATATATATATAGATATATGTTTATTTTGTCTTACTGCAGGACATATTCACATTTTAGTTAGAACGCTTTATGTTTTAGATTTATAGCTTTACAGTTTGGTATTTTATCTTTTAAAAACCATGGGGGTACAAACTTTTGCACTTAACAGTATGCGGTTAATGAGATTTTTTTTTTGTTGTTTTTTTTTAAGAATCTGGTTGCAAGAAGAGCTTTCTTACAGATTCACACAAATGTCAAGTTACTACCTCACCATTAACCAGTGGGGACAACAAAAAGAGAAAAAGGAAATGGAGGAAAGCAACAAGGAAAATGGAAATACAGTTTTCCAAAGGTCACAACACTAGCGCTGAAGGAAGAAAAAAAAAATAATCTCGTACAGATATCAGAATGACAGGTGATGAAACAAATAAGAGTGTTAAGTGAGCAGCACCTCAAAGGTCAGTCTCTGTACCCATGTGCTAGTGACTCATTATCCAGAGCAGGGATGTCACAATGAAAGCGCAATACAGGATGAATACAGCATTCTGTATGACTCATGTGATTATATTTATATGTTTATGACTTAGCAACCTGTAATTGCACTAAATACCCATAACACATTTAGAAATGTGGCATTTACATTGTGTCACATTGTATAACTGAGTAACATTTTATTCAAAGGCAACATTCATAGGGCTTTAAAACATCTGCATGAGCCTTTCATAGCTGTTCATAGAATTGTTATTCAGCATGGCATCAGCTGTCATAAAGATTGCTTCTGTCAGTTTTAATATCGAGTTGACATACCGACATAACACAACACTTAAATCAAACGGCGTAGATGTGTTATTCGTTATTTATTGTTACTGTTCCAGGGTGACTTTAACATGTTATAACAACTGACTTTGTATCTTTGTGCACTTCTGGTATGTCAGTCACATAACACTGATGATGGTAAACATCAAACTTAATTTAATTATAGTGTCAGAGAAAATATGCATAATTCTGCTGTTACACTGTTGTGATAATGTTATTAATAAGTTATTAATAAGTATTAATAAGAATCTTATAAGCAGAAAAAAAGAAATACACATTACGTAAAGGCTTGAAGGCCAGAGAAAACTTCAAAAATGATTAGGGACTGTGAAAAAACTTCCCTATGTACCACTGTTATACAACAGCTTTACATATCAATGTCTTATGTCATGACACTGTAAGGTAAGTCAGCCTGAAAAGTGACATAACTCATAAAATATCTATGTCACGTGACTCAGGTGTTATGCCGACTTGACACAAAAATGATTAAATAAGTCTTTATGTCAGCTGACACCCACGAGAACAAGCGTTAATAAATGTTTATGCTGGTCTATACCAGTTATCACAAATGATTTACGTAGATGTTATGAAGTGTTATAAACACTACCCTGAAGTAAAATGTTACCAATACTTGTTATTGTTATTGTATTTAGAACTAATACATATGTAACATGTAACAGTAACAAGTATGAGTAACAAGTAACAGTAACAAGTATGAGGTTTATGCCAGTTGTCACAAATGACTTACGTAGATGTTAAGAAGTGCTATGAACAGTATGAACAAGTGTTACCCATAATTGTTATTGTTATTACATTATGAACTAATACATACAATATGTAACAATAATAACACATATGGGTAACACTTTACCTAAGGGTAGTGTTTATTCAAGTTTATGTCGGTCGTCACAAACGACTTATGCAGATGTTAAGAAGTGCTATGAACACTATGAACATGTACTACCCATAACTGTTATTGTTATTACATTTTCAACTAATACATAAAGTATGTAACAACAATAACACGTATGGGTAACACTTTACCTAAGAGTAGTGTTTATTCAGGTTTATGTCAGTTGTCATTAATGACTTGTGTACGAGTCATGAAGTGTTATAAATACTACCATTAAGTAAAGTATTACCCATGATTATTATTTTTTATTACATTTAGAACTAATATGTACTGTTTGTAACAAGTATAGGTAACACTTAAGCTTAGTGTTTATGTGGGTTTATGCCGGTTGTCATAAATGACTTATGTAGGTGTTATGAAGTATGAGAAATAATTCCTTTAAGTAAAATATTACTAATGATTGTATTTGTTTAGCAAATAATACATTTATAAGTAACAACAGTAACAAGTATGGGTGACACTTTACTAAAGGTTAGTGTGCTTGTAAATTTATGCCAGTTGTCATGAATGGCTTATGTAGGTGTTATGCAGTGTTATTAAACACAACCTTTAAGTAAAGCGTTACTCATAATTGTTATTGTTGTTGCATATGTGTTAGTTGTAAATGTAATATGCTATGAGTGAACACTTCCAACTTAGCCATCATTAAACTGTTATAAAGTAGTTTTAACTTTTAAAACTGTAATCTTTTGCGATATCCATGCTGAGATCATAATCATAATGATGCGCCGGACAGCCCAAGCTTGAGCGAAACTGCCAGAAACCTGCCCCGAGGCACACAGTTAGGGTTGTATTAGGGTTACTGCTGACAGACAGGACACAGTAGACTCTTTGACAAGACCTGACCATGTGTGTTATGATGGAATGACTTGTACCGGTAATAAATCCTACCAACATTAATCCCAGCAGTGTGTACGTGTATGCAGTAATTTCTTTTACCACTTTGGCATTACCTGGCTCTCAAACATGCCAAGTACTTGCTCTAACGGTTGCATGTCAGCTGGGTCATTAATACATCTCTGATATATATCCATGCTAGAAAAGCAGGAGGTTGGATCTGATGGCTTCACGCCGTTACAATTTCCTCAGGCAGATTTTGCCTTGGCCGAGCGCCAGCTCTCATCTGCTCCTCCAGGAGCATGGGAAGAAAGATAGCACTCCATTCTCTTTTCTATTTACCTTGCTCCCTCGCTCTGTTTGTCAGAGCCCTGTGGTGTAAACAAAGAAGCCTGTTTTCCAGCCATTTCGGAAAGGGAACGTGAGGTTCTTGTAGGGCTGTGGATAATGGGGACCATTACTTTCGTTCTGTGCTTCGTCTCTCTCTCTCTCTCTCTCTCTCTCTCACTCTCTCTCTCCCTCTCCCTCCCACCACAGTTTGCCAGGTGGTTCAATTTTATTTCCTACACACATTCACCTGATCGCATTTCTCTCTTCCGAGCCAATCCTGCCCCCCGGCTCTCCAGCGGAGGGGTTGCGAGGGCTCTGAGAAAGATCACACCTCCGTCCTCGGGGACAAGGAATGGAAACAAGTGCAGACAAACTCAACAAAGGGTAGCTTAACATTTGACATTCGCTCGAAATCTGAGAAATGAAGTTCATGTGTTAGTAGAGGGATGTATTGTAGATTTGGTGAATGTGAGTATTTGATTCAAAGAGAAACGATCTAATATATCCAATATATCCAATTATAGGACCTTCTGTGGAGTCGTTCATTCTTCAGCAACCACTTTTTCCTGGTTAGGGTCACGGGGAATCTGGAGCCTATCTCGGGAATACTGGGAGCAATGCAGGAAAACACCCCAGATGGTATCATGCAGACATTTATTTCACACCAAGAGTCAATTTACAGTCAACAATCCAACTGGTGTTTTTGAGAGGTGGGGGGAATCCAAAGGCAACTTCCCTTTGAAACTGACAATCGATGGACATGTTTCCTAGCTGTCTAAGCAAGCCTACAGTCTGAGAAACAAAAGGGTTTCTCAAGAGTTAAGCGTTCTAGCTTCTTAAATAGGATCTAAATTGGAACCCTTTGAAAGGGAACCCCTCCCCCTTAACATAAGCATGATGGTTCATTCAAGCCTGAACATTTAAAGGTGGATTTCAATCAGTTTTATGAGAGCCTAACCACACTCTCATTCAGGTGTGCCTTGCAGAATGACAGTAGCTTGTGAAGCGTGTCCAATGGAAGCTCGAAGGAGGGAGAAAGACTCTTATCTGGAAGCCAGTGTGAGGATTCAACATGTCTGGCGTATGCAGCAATATGACAGCTGTGATTATCTCACGACATGGCTGCTGAAATTCCACTGAATCACTCGCGTATGATACCGTTCAGAATTACTGACTGAACAAGACTGATATGTTTTTGCCCACGTTGGAGCATGTGAAAGCATGTTTTCTCACAGTGGGGGATGGCACTTATGTTACAGAAGTTATGATTATGATTATAATTTTGGGCCAATTAGTCCAGGCTGATATAAACGGTTGTCACAGGCAATACCTCATTTGCGGCTAAACACATAATCTGCTATGGCCTAGTTGGTGGGGGTGGGGGGGGAGTCATTTGAAGGGGTTAATGCCACTAACAAGCTATGTTTCCATAGAAACACCTTTCGGTGTGACTTTAGCAAAAAGGACTGAAGCTTGATGTTAAGACTAAGATGTCTAACACATTGTATAACGTCCAAGGAGACACAGACACTAGATACCTGCTATTGAAATCTGGCAACAATTACACTACAAAAAAAAAATCCTTAATTCGATATATTCTTATTTTCTTACATGAGGCACGGTGGTGCAGTGGGTAATGTTATCAGTCTCATTCAGAGATCCAAGTATAACCAATTTAAGAAGCTAGAACCTTTAACCAGTCAAGGAACTCAGGAGAAATGCTTTGATAAGACACTTTGGAAACTTTTTTTTTTTTTTTAACTCAGTGTACGTGTGTGTATTTATATGAAGTTAAGAAGAAGAAAGGAAGCATTGCTGCCTCACAGCTCCAAGATTCCCAATTCAATCCTGAGCTCAAGTCTGTGTCAACTTTCAAATGTTCTCTTCGTGTCCGTGTGGATTTCCTCTGAGTTTTCCGGTTTCCTCCACCCTCCCAAGAATATGCCAGTACAGTAAGTGGATTAGCTATGCTAAATCACCATAGATGTGAATATGAGTGAGCAAAAATGTGAGTTCTACAATATCCAGGCGTCTCATCCTGGGAGTATTCCCGCCTCACGCCCAATGTTCCCAGGGTTGGCTTTGGATCCACCGCAAACCTGACGAGCATAAAGCGCTCACTGAAGATGAATGAATGAATGTTTCTCACGTTCACCAAGGAGCTGACTGTACGTCTTTCACTCTCGCTCTTATCACATTATCACATTTCCCTCCAGTGCTAAAATCAGGTATTAGACCTAAATCCATTGTGCTGAGCTCAAGCAGCGATTTGCAGTGCGCAGTACTTTTGCCTGCCACGAGCTTTCAAATGCTTTCACATGTCTGAAAGAAAACTAATTTATTACCTGTCATCCATGGCTCAGATGAGACAAACATAAAAGCCGACGCACTGGGATGTTTATTTCGGTGTGATTTTCTGGGTTTTATCAATGTGACGATCAGTGAGGCTGTACAGGACAAGGCCACACTACAGCAGAAAGAAGAAGAGGATGTTTCTATTCTATGCATCGGAAGGTACAAGCGGCAACACACTAAATTCATAAGACGCATCTTCTGTGTTGTTATTATGACAGTAACCCAATTCCTCAGTTACTCAGTGACAAGAGCCTACACACAACCACTGTATACATACTCACACCGTACATGTATACACACACACACACACACACACACACACACACACACACACACACACAAAGGACTATAAGACAACATCCTGATGCTATCCTGACTGGATACAACTGTCCTGAAAGAATTAAACACACTTGACGGTATACACACATTACTGAGACACACACACAGTGACTCACATGGTTTATAAAGCAAAGGTAAGAAGTGAACAGGACACTGTTTAACAAGACAAGGTCTAAGCCAATATAAACATACCATGTGTAGAACTAAGCAAAACACACACACACACACACACACACACAAACACACACACCAGATGAGACAAAATGTCCCCACAAGGACAAAAGTGTACGATATTCCTATCCTTAATATAAAAACCAAGATATAAAACCATGCACATACAACTACACACACACACACACACACACACACACACACACACACACACACACACTAGTGGGACACCCTTGTGTTGTAGCAACATCATCATAACAACTGCACTAGAAACATTTTCACTTGACAGATTGCACACACACACACACACACACACACACACACACACAAACATGCACACACATTTCACCAGTATCGTAGGAAGGAGGATCTAGCAGATTCTCATTAAATACGAGATTACAAATATTGATTTTCCTTCCACGCATAGTTGTGTCAGTGTGTTTGGTAAAAGCCTTTTTAGGTAGAACACAGATCTGGTCAATGCTTGTTTCAAGTACGATTACATTTCAACGCGTCCCTGTCTGTTTACTTATCAAACTGGCGTCCACTTGGGACACATTGACTGCTCCAGAATTAATGGCACCCTTGATAAACATGGTTGGAAAAGGTTGTGAATAAATGACTGTGGTTATCTTAATATCACACTGACAATACCAGAGAAAGCTAACCATTAACTGAAGTACATTTATTCTAAATGATCAAAATATATATTTTCACAAAAACCACGTCACAATTATTGGCATCTGTACAGCCGATATAACAGCACTGAATCTCCTATAATGGGTGATGAGATTAGAGGATATATAGCGAGGAATCCGAGAATACGCTTCGACACAGAATCTCTCCAGAGCCTCCATGTTTTCAGTACGGTTTCTATTAGGCAACTGGGAAGCCAAAAGCTTGGTCACTGAACCATGGTTAGAATTTATTTAAAAAAATAATAAGTCCATGAACCATATTATGCTCTGGGCCTGGGTAGAACAGAAGACTTTTAATTCTCCTCTCATTCTCATCTCCATTGTCGTATTTGAAAAAAATTATTACTAGGCATTATTCAGTCCCTCCAGGGTTTTGTGATTTTGTGATCGCAGAAATTAACGCAAAATCAAGCAAACTTAAAGATACCGCAGTTTCGGGCGTCATCACGACGCGCATTCAGCCAAAGCCCTCTCCGATTCACGTGCGTCGAACACGAGTCTCATTCACCAACAAACATCACTGTGAAAGACAATTTTGTGTGATTGCAATTTTGCCAATTCAAGTAGTTTTCCTCAAAAAAAAAAAAGCACAAAAAACTCAAATTTGCAGCACAAATTTTGAAAAAAAAAAGCTGCAGCATAATCAAGCATTTCTGGCCGCAACAATCACAAAAAACACCGCGATATCTTGTACGGATGGAATATTACAAAGTTTAAATCATATCGTACGAAGCCCATTAGTTGTAGACTCCTCTATAATACAACCTTCATGTTTTCCGTATTGGGACATTTTAGGGTTCGACATAGAAACCTACAGCTAATGGGCTTTATCTCAATTTTGACTTTGCAACAATGCTTAGTTATTTATTTTTTTTTAAATTACAAAAATACAAGATGAGAAGCTCCAATCTTTTAAAGATGATCCAATCAATGTATGAGTAAATACCTGGCTGTAATTTAGTGACTCTAGTTTTCTAAACATGAACCAGCATGACTTCCCTAGCACATCCTCTGTAACGGTTTATCCAAGGCAGCTCACTGGACCACAGCCTAGCTACAGGGCTAGAGACATTACTTCAGAAAGGGGAGATTCATAGATTTTTCATTTTAGTTACCATTTCTGGTCTGATTAGTAAAACTATTATGAATATAGGATGTTTAAAGACGACTGGACGGATAGATTTATTTTCCCTGCATCGAATTATAAATATCTTAGGGTCTATGAAGCTTAACTACACTGAGTCATATTATTTATTGGCATAAACTAATCACTAATGGTTAAGCATTTAAAAGGTAACTGTTGTCACCATTCGGTCAAATTTTATGTACAGCCGTGGCCAAAAGTTTTGAGAATGACACAAATATTAATTTTTACAAAGTCTGCTGCCTCAGTTTTTACGATGGCAATTTGCATATACTCCAGAATGTTATGAAGAGTGATCAGATGAATTGCAATTAATTTCAAAGTCCCTCTTTGCCATGAAAATGAACTTAATCCCAAAAAAACATGTCCACTGCATTTCAGCCCTTCCACAAAAGGACCAGCTGACATCATGTCAGTGATTCTCTCGTTAACACAGGTGAGAGTGTTAACGAGGACAAGGCTGTAGATCACTCTGTCATGCTGATTGAATTAGAATAACAGACTGGAAGCTTTAAAAGGAGGGTGGTGCTTGAAATTATTGTTCTTCCTCTGTTAACTATGGTTACCTGCAAGGAAACACGTGCAGCCATCATTGCTTTGCACAAAAAGGGATTCACAGGCAAGGATATTGCTGCTAGTAAGATTGCACCTAAATCAACCATTTATCGGATCATCAAGACCTTCAAGGGGAGAGATTCAACTGTTGTGAAGAAGGCTTCAGGGCGCCCAAGAAAGTCCAGCAAGCGCCAGGACCGTCTCCTAAAGTTGATTCAGCTGCGGGATCGGGGCACCACCAGTGCAGAGCTTGCTCAGGAATGGCAGCAGGCAGGTGTGAGTGCGTCTGCACGCACAGTAAGGCGAAGACTTTTGGAGGATGGCCTGGTGTCAAGAAGGGCAGCAAAGAAGCCACTTCTCTCCAGGAAAAACATCAGGGACAGACTGCTATTCTGCAAAAAGTACAGGGATTAGACTGCTGAGGACTGGGGTAATGTCATTTTCTCTGATGAATCCCCTTTCCGATTGTTTGGGGCATCTGGAAAAAAGCTTGTCTGGAGAAGAAAAGGTGAGTGCTACCATCAGTCCTGTGTCATGCCAACAGTAAAGCATCCTGAGACCACTCATGTGTGGGGTTGCTTCTCAGCCAAGGGAGTGGGCTCACTCACAATTTTGCCTAAGATCACAGCCATGAATAAAGAATGGTACAAAAACATCCTCAGAGAGCAACTTCTCCCAACCATCCAAGAACAGTTTGATGATGAACAATGCCTTTTCCAGCATGATGGGGCACCTTGCCACAAGGCAAAAGTGATAACGAAGTGGCTCGGGGAACAAAACATCGACATTTTGGGTCCATGGCCAGGAAACTCCCGAGACCTTAATCCCATTGAGAATTTGTGGTCAATCCTCAAGAGGCGGGTGGACAAACAAAAACCCACAAACTCTGACAAACTCCAAGCACTGATTATGCAAGAATGGGCTGCCATCAGTCAGGATGTGGCCCAGAAGTTGATTGACAGCATGCCAGGGCGAATTGCAGAGGTCTTGAAAAAGAAGGGTCAACACTGCAAATATTGACCCTTTGCATAAACTTCATGTAATTGTCAATAAAAGCCATTGACACTTATGAAATGCTTGTGATTATACTTCAGTAACAGTTAGTAACATCTGACAAAAAGATCTAAAAACACTGAAGCAGTAGACTTTGTGAAAATTAATATTTGTGTCATTCACAAAACTTTTGGCCACAGCTGTAGCTGGACCTTTAGATTGGAGTTGAATATCCCTGGTGTGGGGAAGTGGGATCAGAAGGTTGTGAGCTCAAATCCCAGCACGACCAAGCCACTGAGAATTACTGGGCCTTTGAGCTGTAATGTAAGTTGCCCTTGATAAGGGCGTCTGCCAAATGTAAATGTAATGCAAATGGTGTATATATAGCATACCGGTGGCATTGATCACACACACACACACACACACACACACAGGGATGCCACCAAAATCACAACAATTTCTGATATTCCAACTATTCAAGGTCCAGAACATTAGCAAGACTGTGAAAAAAAAAATCTCCAGTCTTAAAAAAACTTTGGTAAAGCTTTTTAAAAAGGTTCAACTGAAGGCTGTGTGTGTGTGTGTGTGTGTGTGTGTGTGTGTGTGTGTGTGTGTGTGTGTGTGTGTGTGTGTCAGGTGCCTGGCGTCTGGGTGGAGAGCAACACCCTCTCACAACGTCACACACCGAAGGCTAATGCTGTAATTATTTAGAGAGTCAGTGATAGGCTTCATGATCAGACATTTGTGCATGGATTAATCCAGGGCAAATGAAAACATAAAATATGCCTCTCTCTCTGTTTCACTCACACACACACACACACACACACACACACACACACACACACACACACACACACACACACAGAAAGCAGCAGCTCACAGTCACCGCTGACCTGCCAGAGTCCTTCAGTTTACAGCCTATTATACCACTCACAGGTGAATTGCCGAGTGTCTAAGTATTTCTCAATCACACACACTCTCTCTCTCTCTCTCTCACACACACACACACACACACACATACACACACACACACACACACACTGCATACACAGTAGCACAATCTCAGGACCAATTACTTTACTTCCAATGTCAACACCAGACATTTAACGATGCGTTAAATGCGACTGGGATTGAGCAGTCGAGCCAGTTCCAGTCACCCAAACCAGAGAGAGAGTTCAGCTTCAGTAGCTGAACTCAAGTCAAATCCAAAAACCAAGCACATGTATTTATGGTTATATAGTTGGGATTCTCCATCATGAAATACACCAAGAAAACTGAAGCCTAAATGAATAGATGTTGCAAAGCTGGCACTGAGTGTAATCACGTCTATAAATACTGTATGTGACGAGTGTGTAAGCTTTATAGAGCTTTTCTGCAGCAGGTTCAGTGAGCATGCCTATATCATAACCAGCCACATGAATCAGAGAGAACAACCAAATCATGAATATAATCATATAATCCATATTTAATAAGCAGTACTGGTCTGAGTTATTAAGGCATACCGCTTGATATATATATATATATATATATATATATATATATATATATATATATATATATATATATATATATATATATATATACATATATATATATAAGCTAGGACTGGTGTTCAAAATGATATATTACTCCACTAAAACTGCACACTGTTGCTCTAAATGTCGTCAAAAAAACATCCAAAGAATCAAATACATCAGTTTGGATTCATTTGATTCAATCTGATTCATTTGATCAGCCATGTTATATGTTTATAATAAAAAGATGTGTGAGCTGATGTTTTAGACACACACACACACACACACACACACACACACACACACACACACGAATGCGATTCGTGGTTGCGAATCGATTCCTTTTGATTCGTTCAAAAAGAATCGATTCGTTGAGATACAGTTAGCGGGCATCAGTTTCGGCTGCGTCCCAAACCGCGTGCTGCTGTAGCTTATTAAGAAGTGCGTGAGAAAAGTACGCCACCTTTGGGAACTAGAGAGTGGAGATAGAGTCTGAGAGAGATAGATAGATAGATAGATAGATAGATAGATAGATAGATAGATAGATAGATAGAGAGAGAGGGAGAGCGACAGACAGACAGACAGACAGATAGATAAATAGATAGATAGACAGATAGATAGAGGGAGACAGACAGAGAGGGAGAGTGACTGACAGACAGACAGACAGACATAGATAGATAGATAGAGACAGACAGACAGACAGACAGATAGACAGACAGACAGATAGATAGATAGATAGACAGATAGATAGATAGATAGCTGTTTGTCACAAACGTTAAACAAAGAGCACAGGTATAGCCTAATTACGCATAATGACACGTAATTACGCGTGGCGCATAACAGTTATATAAATATTCGTTCGCTCGTGTCCATGCAAGAAGCATGTCTGTTAAATCCGTGACGACCATTCTACCCAGATCCTACCTAAATTCTACCCACATTCATGTTTTCCAACTACTTCAGGTGCTTTGCTGTTTTAATATCAGCACACAGACCACACACTGCATGACTTTTTAACTTTCCAAAAGACTGCACGATTCCCGACTCAACCCCGTATCAGGAAATGAAAATAAAAACCCCGACTGCACTTGCTGTGCGCGTTATAAAGGTTCCCTCCCTCCTTGCGCGCAAAGTGCCGATTTAAAGCTGCGCACTAAAAAAATCCCCAGTGTGGATTTCACACACAGAGTGTGATTAAATAAACAGTGTAGGAGTTACTTCTAAACTGCAGGTGTTTAATTCGCACTGGGGTTTTTATTATCTTTTTTTTTATTATGTATATTTTATGTTCTATGCTGTAGTAGTAGTAGAAGAAGAAGCCTTTATTTGTAGCTGCACGACATTGCGCTCCGTGCTGTGCGCATGGGAAAGTCGCGTTTCCCCGCCAGCGCGAAAGCGCGCCTATATACAAGAGCGCATGGGGTGAATAAATAAATATATAAATAAATCCACGAAAGCAGTTTTTTAACCCCTAACTACACACATGCCATGGAGTGCTTATTTCCTGCCTCATACAGGATATATTGTATATTCTACATGCTCATGCTGGACAGAATGAATCAGGTTGGTCACAATAAGTCATTTTTTGCGACATCTAACGCTTAACGCGCAATTGTTTTTATTGCTTATGTACTATATCATATGCCGGTGATATCACCAATCGATGGCGAACATGGTTGAATACGAAGGGTAGCAGATTTGCTTATCGCAGGTGAACTTCTGCACCGTTCCTCATCGTGTTAGGAGAAGAACGCGTAAGGCGGAGAGTGTTCGCGTTGCGCCGTGAGTATGAAGAGTGTCATGCCTCTCTAAAATGCCGCATCGGTGCTAAAAGGTGAGGAACATCTCATCGGACTCAACTCCGCAACGCAGAGGCTTGCACGGTAGAGAAATCCTGCCATCACGCGCATCACCGAAGTTACACTCGAGGAACGCGCGTTTTCCGTGCACCGCGTAATAACGACGATGATGATGATGATGGTTTCACGTTCAAATCGCCAATAATTCAAAGCTGTGCGTGAAAACAGTGCACAGGCAGGCAGCTGATGAAGCATGTGGTGTGTGTGTGTGGATGTGTGTGTTCTCTCTCTCTCTCTCTCTCTCTCTCTCAGGGCGCGGATGGTGCAGTGCTCTCCCGCAGCGCTCCCGCATGCACAGCCGGACAGGTAAAATATATCTATATAAATAAATAACATATACCTGCGCTAAAGAGCCTAGAGATCATGCAAAGAATAGGTGAGGAATTGGTGTGTATGTCCTGGTTCGCTTACCTGTGCTGCGGGTTTGGACTTCACCACCAGCACCAGCACCTCCGCCGCCGCCGCAGTCGCGTGCACGCTGCGGATAGATAGCTACTGATACACAGAGAGAAAGAGAGAGAGAGAGAGAGAGAGAGAGGGAGAGAGAGAGAGATATGTACAGTCGCACAGCAAACTCCGCTCGACACTTTTTCTTTTGGATCTTGGGTGATGAATGCAAAACCAAACGCAAGCAATTCCACAAAATGTTGTCACGGAATTAAATAAAAAAATCCCAGTCGTTTTAAAATCCCGCGTGAGTGCGAGGCGTCCGCTCGGCGTTCCCGCAGCAACTTTTCTGTTTTGTTTTTTTGTTTTTTTTGTTTAAGCCGCACTCCTGCTGCTGATGAGTGCCATCGCAGATCCGTGCAGGGTTTAGAGAAATGGTCGCGTCCGGAAACTCCGACGTGTGTGTCTCTATCTCTCTCGCTCTCTCTCTTAGCTCCACGGGAAACACACGCGCGCGCACACACACACACACACACTGCTGCGCAGATCCGCGAGACACACCGAAGAGAGGGGAGACGAGCGCGTGCGTCTTTCCAGAGTTTGCCGTTTGGCGGCTGACTCCAAAGTGACCGGCGACTGCTCTCCTCTCAAACACCCTCCTCCTCCTCCTCCCTCTCCTGCTCCGGACTCGGTGTGTGTGTGTGTGTGTGTGTGTGTGTCAGCGCGGCGCAGCTGATTGGCCTAATTGCAAAAGACTTGAGCGCGCGTGTATTACCGCGGAGGCTCACCGGTTTCTCAGTGTGTATAACGTGACGCGCTCGCGGCTCCTCGAACGGATTTCTGGGAGATACCGGGAAACGGAATAAGGGTTGAATTTAATGTCAAGGGAGGAAGAAAGAAAACAAAATATCTCATATCTCTTGTGCGGATCAGGTGGAGATTAGTGTGTGAATATGTGAATATTAGAAGTGTCGACGACGTGTTAAGGAGATTAGCTCGTGACAAGTGTGCATCATTATTTTATTCATCAGATCATCTGGCTGCTAGAAAAATGATAATAATAATAATAATAATAATAATAATAATAATAATAATAATAATAATAATAATCTTCACCATCACCATCATCATCTTCACCATCATCATCATCTTCACCATCATCACCACCACCACCATCATCATCATCATCATCACCATCATCATCATCTTCACCATCATCTTCATCACCACCATCATCATCTCCATCATCATCATCACCACCACCACCATCATCATCACCATCACCACCACCACCATCATCATCACCATCACCACCACCACCACCATCATCATCACCACCACCACCATCATCATCACCATCACCACCATCATCATCATCACCACCACCACCACCATCATCACCACCACCACCATCATCATCACCACCACCACCATCATCGTTATCATAATCATGACCATCATCATCATCATCATCATCATTTCTGACATATTTACTAAACTACATATCTTGCTGCTCACATTCTGTTTGTTTGTTTGTTTAGCACTCACTCACTTTATCTTGGTCAGGGTCACGGTGGATCCCGAGTGTATCCCGGGAACACTGGGCATGAGACAGGATTACACCCTGGAGACACCAGTTCATCTCAGGATACCATGCACATACACATTCATGTCTAGAGGCAGTTTATCTTCACCAGTTCGCCTCCTGACATGACAAGCAACCTGAGCTAAGAACCCTGGAGCTGGGAGGCACCATCCTTTATTTATTTGTTTATTTAATTTTTATTTATTGAGTAACGATGTACAGGATTATATTGATATAATGTTATATTGATACTAATACTGTTATATTTAAGAGTGTATATATATATATATATATATATATATATATATATATATATATATATATATATATATATATATATATATATATATATGTGTGTGTGTGTGTGTGTGTGTATATATATATATATATATATAGTTTGTTTGTTTTTGTGTTTCCAGCCATGAAGGGTATTTGTGTATTTATTCAATGATATTTAGTGACCGATGATAAATGATGGTAAACAAAAAACAAAGGTGGAGAACAGTGCATAAGTTTGCATCCCCATCCATGTCAGATTAAATCAGCAAAAGGATTCTGATAAGAGCTAAGAGCAAGAAGTCAGAAGTCTTGTGTCATGACCATCTCTGTCTCCAGAAAAATTAGTGAAAACATTTGAACGGACATCAAATTCAGATTTAAAAAAAAAAAAAAATCACTATTTATTTCGTTAAATGTTTGGTTCTACATCTGTTGTGACGCACTAAATGGCTGATTGGTGTCAGTTTCTTTGTCTTCGTCATAATTTCTTCCTCAGGGTGTGTAAAGTTTTGCACACAGCTTTACATAAAGTGCAAGCGCTTTCTTCTCATTCCAAAGCATCCTTACATTCTTGCATCACAGCGCCACCTGCAGGCCGGAAATATATCGCGTTTAATACCCTGTAGACTCCCCGTGAGGTGACCAGAGAGAGAAAGAGAGAGAGAGAGAGAGAGAGAGAGAGAGACAGACAGACAGACAGACAGACAGACTGACTGACAGACAGACAGAGACAGAGTTAGAGAGACAAAAAAGAGAGATTAAATGAGACAGAAAGAGAGAACAACAGAGAGAGAGAGAGAGAGACAGAGAGAAAAAGAAAGCAAGAGAAAAAGAGACAGAAAGAGATAACGACAGAGAGAGAGAGATAGACAGACAGACAGACAGACAGAAAGATAGAGACAGAGAGAGACAGAGAGAAAAAGAAAGCGAGAGATAAAGAGACAGAAAGAGAGAATGACATAGAGAGAGAGAGAGAGATAGAAAAAGAGACAGAAAGAGAGCGAGAGAGAGAGACAGAGATAAAGAGATTTCATGGCTTTTATGTAAGACAACAGAAATTGTTAAGTTGAATATTAACTTATAAACCTACACACTGAGAATCAAGGGAACTGGTAAAAGGTTAAAGATACTAATGTGGCAGTGAGAAGGAATGGTACAGTTAGTAGCCATTTTGCTGTGAGTGTAGGTACTGCACTTTCACCAATTTTCTTCTGCATTTACAGCTACACTGTATATCAGACATCAAACTTTGCCACACTCTGCTTAAAATCATGGACTCCTCTCTGTCTGTGATCGCCATTTGGAAATGACACGATAAGTCTATATTATACAGGTGCGTCTCAATAAATTAGAATGTCGTGGAAAAGTTCATTTATTTCAGTAATTCAACTCAAATTGTGAAACTCGTGTATTAAATAAATTCAATGCCACAGACTGAAGTAGTTTAAGTCTTTGGTTCTTTTAATTGTGATGATTTTGGCTCACATTTAACAAAAACCCACCAATTCACTATCTCAACAAATTAGAATACTTCATAAGACCAATTAAAAAAAAACATTTTTAGTGAATTGTTGGCCTTCTGGAAAGTATGTTCATTTACTGTACATGTACTCAATACTTGGTAGGGGCTCTTTTTGCTTTAATTACTGCCTCAATTCGGCGTGGCATGGAGGTGATCAGTTTGTGGCACTGCTGAGGTGGTATGGAAGCCCAGGTTTCTTTGACAGTGGCCTTCAGCTCATCTGCATTTTTTGGTCTCTTGTTTCTCATTTTCCTCTTGACAATACCCCATAGATTCTCTATGGGGTTCAGGTGTGGTGAGTTTGCTGGCCAGTCAAGCACACCAACACCATGGTCATTTAACCAACTTTTGGTGCTTTTGGCAGTGTGGGCAGGTGCCAAATCCTGCTGGAAAATGAAATCAGCATCTTCAAAATGCTGGTCAGCTGAAGGAAGCATGAAGTGCTCCAAAATCACTGACTGTGGAAACTGAACACTGGACTTCAAGCAACTTGGGCTATGAGCTTCTCCACCCTTCCTCCAGACTCTAGGACCTTGGTTTCCAAATGAAATACAAAACTTGCTCCCATCTGAAAAGAGGACTTTGGACCACTGGTCAACAGTCCAGTTCTTCTTCTCCTTAGCCCAGGTAAGATGCCTCTGACATTGTCTGTGGTTCAGGAGTGGCTTAACAAGAGGAATACAACAACTGTAGCCAAATTCCTTGGCACGTCTGTGTGTGGTGGCTCTTGATGCCTTGACCCCAGCCTCAGTCCATTCCTTATGAAGTTCACTCAAATTCTTGAATCGATTTTGCTTGACAATCCTCATAAGGCTGCGGTTCTCTCGGTTGGTTGTGCATCTTTTTCTTCCACAATTTTTCCTTCCACTCAACTTTCTGTTAACATGCTTGGATACAGCACTCTGTGAACAGCCAGCTTCTTTGGCAATGAATGTTTGTGGCTTACCTAGTGAACCAAACTGAGAGACCATTTTGAAGGCTCAGGAAACCTTTGCAGGTGTTTTGAGTTGATTAGCTGATTGGCATGTCACCATATTCTAATTTGTTGAGATAGTGAATTGGTGGGTTTTTGTTAAATGTGAGCCAAAATCATCACAATTAAAAGAACCAAAGACTTAAACTACTTCAGTCTGTGTGCATTGAATTTATTTAATACACGAGTTTCACAGTTTGAGTTGAATTACTGAAATAAACGAACTTTTCCACGACATTCTAATTTATTGAGATGCACCTGTATATAAAAGCTGAGTATTCAGGTTGAATTTGTTCTACCTGCAAGTTGTTCCCCCAGCGGGATTAAACGATTACACACATGAAACATGTTTATACTGCAATAATGGTGATGTGTTTGGTGATTTTGGAGCTCATAATCGGTTGTTACTGTACTTTTGTTATATGTGAGCCACACTGACATCACAGGAGGACGTTGTTATTGTGAGCGCAGTTACGATGCTATTTAATAAGAGAAAACATTTCCGTGTTGACAAACATGAGTGATAACGGTCAGGTTTCACTGCTAGCTCCTCAGTGTCCAAGGTCATATTAA
The DNA here is from genome assembly GCA_023630585.1 of Cranoglanis bouderius. Lineage (NCBI taxonomy): Eukaryota > Metazoa > Chordata > Actinopteri > Siluriformes > Cranoglanididae > Cranoglanis > Cranoglanis bouderius. Next base: position 29,211,712 of record CM042538.1, read on the forward strand.
TGAGAAATCTTGCGTAGACGTAGTGGAGATGTTGGCGCAAACTGTGGACTCAAAGTCCCAGAATGCAATGCAGCTACTGTACATGACGCTGAGTTGTGACAGAGATTCGTCTCGGTTAGATAGCGATGTATGAGCGCGATGGTGTTAGTGTGAACGTTGATATTAAGGAAGCTGATCTGTTTGAGCAGTGTACAGATGAGGACTAAAGCGCCGCTGCATCGCTCTCTTACGGTATCAGCGCTGCAGAGTGAAAAAAGACCAGCATGTCGATGGGGAGGGGGGGAAGCTATTTTCAAAATGAATCTATGAATAAAAGAAGAGTGTGTTAGTTAGAAACATTATCATGCAAGTCGTTCAGGGTGGATTGTTCATTTAAGGGAAGAGTGTATGTGTTGTACGCACTGATTTAATTAAATTAGACTCCTTGCTTTCCCAAAATGTCTCGAGAAGCCTTAGTTTTCACATAACGTCGCAATCCAGTAGATTGAATATATTTTTATGTGCTATATTACATTTCGTGATGAGCTCTCGGGCCATTAAAAAAAAAAATATATATATATATATTGGATTATTTCTGCTTATTCTTCCCTATAACACTGCATAGTACAAATAATGGTGCATTTGCTACATGCTTTTGTAAGAAATGATCATTTTAGCATTTTCCCCCTATTAGTGCTGCTAAATGATGGAAAGTGACACGACATTTGCTAATAACGTTAGTGAAAATAAGGCTAGAGTGTTTTAGCCTGCCATTATAGACCCCAGCTGGGGATAAATCCTTTCGTCTTCAGGCAGAGTGGTGGCTAATCCAGAGGATCTCCACTGTAGTCCTGGTGACCTACTGACCCACAGCGTTTCAGGCTTTCTGTGCTTTAATACACTTGATCCAGCTCATCATCTAATGATCAAAACTTCATGAGCTGGATCGGGGGGCGGAGGAGGGACGGAGCAGAGGCAAGCGGAGCTGAGAATCCCGGGTTTAGCCTGGAGACTGCCTGAAAATGGTGTATATTTAAACGATATTGCATGAGCAAGAGTTATTTTTTTGTTTGTGTTTGTTTTTCATTCTCAGGGTTCTATGAGCCTTGTTACTAGTATTTCGTTTCGACTGTATTGGTGAATGTATGTACGTTTGTTTCTACTTATTTATTTCTGTATTTATGTTAATTTTTTCTCCAAAATCTGTATCCAAGCTTTAGCAATACAAATGTTAATATTTCTCATGCCAATAAAGCAACCTTTTGACTTTGACTTTGACTTGTGTGCAGTTATACTGAATATTCTCATGGCTGTGATTCATCATAGACACAAAGCTGTAGTCTGAGTGCTGTAGCTAATCACAGCTGTACACTCTTACACACTCTTGCTCCTGCGATATTGCTTTTATACAACAGTCTATAAACAAGAAATTATTAAAATATGTTTTTTTTTTAACCAGAAATAGATCCCGAAGAAGCACTTTATAGCATGCCGGCTAGCTGGCTAGCTAGCTCATATTAATTTGTACATTCCCGTTCAAGGTGCTTCTGGTAAAATTGGCATCCCTTCATCCTTTTCATCTTCATCTGACAAGCTTTCACATTTTAAGTCAAAAGTATCATTTGCCGTGTCTGTTGATGATGCCGTTAACTGGGAAGTGGAATTTTTAGGTTGTGCACACAGACGAAACATCCCAGTTCGGTTACAGGAAATAAGCACTCTTGGAACACCACTCGACCAATCAGATTAGTGGACAAGAACTAACTGTTTTATAATCAAGTATAGTATATTAGACCACAATTAAACCTACAGTACTGTGAAAAAGTTTTAGGCACATTCAAAGAAATGCTATAGAGCAAAGATGCCTTCAAAATAATGAAATTGAATATTTCTACATAAAAAAAAATACAGTAAGGAGCAGTAAACTGTAGTAAATGAAACAAAGTCAATATCTGGTGTGACAAAAAATAAAAAAATAAAAATAAAGATAGTAGTCTCCGGTACAATGTGTGCAGTTTTATAAGGAAATGAGCTGGTAAGTTTTATTGAGCATCTTGCAGAACCAGACACAGTTCTTCTGGACACTTTGACTTTCGCACTCGCTTCTTATTTTTGCAGCGAAACCCAGCAGCGTTCATTGTGTTTTTTTGACTGACTTGATAATGTAGAAGCCATAAAATAAAATAAAAATCTATAACAAAGTTTGTACTAAAAAAATAGGTTGCCTAAAACTTTTGCACAGTACTGTATATTTCGGTGCTCAACAAATGCTTATCTTCATAAAGTCCTCTTTCTCAACTCCATACAATTCAAAAACTATATTAAAACTATATTAGTATAAAATACTAATTATCTTTTGAGTGACCCATGATTTTTTTTTTTTATGTTGCTATTTGACAGATATAAACCAACGTTCTGTTGATTTCCTCGCCTTTCTAGTGTTCTCACTGACCCTGTTCACTCCGGCATTAATATTTCTCCTAGTGGTAGAAACAGGAACTGCAGAAAGCACTATTAGAGGTCCCTTGGGGAAAGAATCATGCTGCTCCATACACAGAGGACAGGACAGTTAATAACAGAGTTGGCAGGTTTTTACACCGAAAATACTAAGCAACAAAGATCTTGTCTTATAGCACATAATCGTAATTAAATCTATTAAATGTATCCAAAACAAAGGCAAAATGTAAGTTCAGACAGTGTGTCTATGATGTACAGTACTATTTCTACTGTAAGATATATTGCAAAGGCTGGGAGAGCAAAAGGTGGATTATGGAGTATAATATCAGAAATGCGTGTGGACCATGGTGAACCTGGGTCTCAAAGCATGTCTCCCATTTCCAAATCCCTGAATTGGCTGGGCTAGGTTTAGGTGTTTGGTGTGGATTTTGAGATGTAGTTGGTCTGGAAATTTTGCTGAAACCTGGAAACCCTGGTTAATGACATTAGCTCTTCTGCGTGGACCTCAGCAGGAAACGCATCGGCTGTATCAAACACGATTGAACAAAGGAATGTCTAAAACTGCTCAAAACGAGCTGCTAGACTGTATGACTGTATGTTGTCGACTCTCAGCTGCGTATTAAGAGATCACTCTACAAACTCACTAGATAGTAGCCTATAGCGTAAGTCAAGTGTGATAACCTCTTGACTTCATCTTGTTTTGAGGCTGTTATTATTAATGTCGTCCTGCCTCACCAACATCTATGTTCATGGGCCACTGCTGCAGAGCATTTAGGACAGAACTGAAATGACTCATGTATTGATTTAATTCATTTTATTAGTTTTTTTATTTCATTGCTGTTTGGAAGTAATTTACATTTACGGCATTTGGCAGACATCCTTATCCAGAGCGACTTACATTTATTTCATTTACACATCTGAGCAGTTGAGGGTTAAGGGCCTTGCTCAAGGGCCCAAGAGTGGCAGCTTGGCGGTGCTGGGATCACAACCTTCCGATCAGTAGCCCAACGTCTTAACCACTGAGCTACCACTAATTTGTTTCATTTTACAGCGCACTGGCTGTTATTTAGTCTTTTTATACATGCTATATAAATAAAATGACTTTATTTGACTTTATATTTATATTTAGAGGCGTACTTGTTCTTCAGTTACTGAGGTTTGGCTTTAACCTACAGGCCAGTAACCCAATAATAAATATAATAAAGTGATAAAATCAAACTGCAGAAATTTAAATCAAACCTAAAGTGAATAACAACCTCACGGAAAATAACACAAATGCACGAACTGTTTAAATATACTGAGTAATGAGAAAACAGGAAGCAGGTGTGGAAGATTTCAGGTGAGTTTGAGAGATGTAAAGTCTGGGCTGGATCAGGATGGGAGTGGAGAGCCATGTCTCCTGGATCCTGATGTGATATTACTCTCTATTCATGCTGGATATTTTTGGTACATAGTGCACTGTGAAATAAAATCATATCAAGCAGCATGAGTTGAAAACTTGGTGCTCTTTATTTGACTGATCCTAGGTTTGGATTTTTATTCGTCCCTGTATATTTCCTGCAAGAAATTAAAAGCACTGCCTCACCATTGTACCAAACCTCAGATGTTACTCTGCAGTCGGGATGTCCACTATAAATTGTTATCCTTTTTCATTTCCTTATGCCAAACCTCTGCATCACATGACTCATTATCATCTTAATAACCAACCACTATATATTTTTATGGCCTTAGTGAAGATTCTATAGGCAAAACTTGCATTAGCTTTGATGAAGATGTGTTTTTTTTTATTTGTTCAAGTCATACTTACCTTTAAATGCTAAATAAATCAAAAGAAAACTAGTTCAGACTTGTTTCTTAAATTAGCAATTTTGATTCAATTCTCCCCCCAGGAAACTTGCATATTTGTTCATTACAAAAGTTCAAAAGTTCATCAGATTGTGTATGCAGCTTTGGGATCTCCCTGTTACAAAGTGAGTGAGTGAGGAAACATGTCAGAATGGCAGGGAAACGATAACCCCCTGGTGTGAACAGAGAGAGTAACCTCTAAGCATCTGGTAAGTGGTGGCCATCTTGTCTTTGGAGAATAAGATGATGAGGAACTATTATGCAGAATAAAAGAAAACTGCATCTGTAGTAGTATAAGTTGAGGTGGAATACAGGTGAGATATGCAGCACAGCAGCTTGTTAGTATTAACAAAACTTTTAGAAAATCTGCTGTTGTTCTTGGCAAGGTTCTTTAGTGTGTCTGTTTGGGAGAACCTTTAAGACATCTATGTAGAATCCTCCAACTGAGGGTTTAACCTTTCAGAGAAGTTTCAAGGCAGGAAGCCAAAAAACCGTACCTACTCAAAGAAGCCTTAAGGAACCTTTTTGAGATGTTTAGCTTAAAGGAATTGTAGAGGAGTCTGTATTTGTGTAGAGCTTTCAGCAATACATGTTGTCACAAAGCAACTTTGAGTAAAGAGTTTGTGTCTCTATTTTATTATGAAATATTACAATTGAGAGGATCCAGATGACTCAGAGGTGATAAAAGTTAGGTTACTGGAGTTAACCCTTTACTGCATGGCGTTGCCATATGGCAACAATTAATTTATCTCCAATTTTTTGATAGGCAATAATACAAAACTACTATTTTCTTATGTAACTGGAAAAGGGAGGCTTTAGCTTTGACATTAAAAAAAAAAAAAGCCATGTCAGATGACCAGGAAGTGGTGTTTGCACTTCCTTTTCTGCAATCACATGGCATGGTGAAGGTCAGCTTCAGAGGACTCTCAAAATGTTATTAATTTTTCAATATATAGGCAAAACTACCTAAAGGAAAAAATGTAAACACTATCTGTGGTAAGTTAACATTTATTTATTTTTTTGTCATTTTAAACAAGTTTATATATTTTGAGTATTTTGTTAAATGGTAAAATGTGATTGTTGCCATATGGCAACAACATGCGATAATGGAACTGTGGTATATGTGCATTCATGAATTGAAACAGGCCTACATAGCAAAAAAAGACACTAGGCTTCTCAAATAGTATATTTACATTTTTTCACACATTTTTCAAACATTTTGCAATTGCACCTTATTTTCTAATTATTATGTTTCAAAAGAAAGAATTAAGAATTCAAGAAAAATAATTAAAAACATACTAACTTCACCTGAAACACGTTTGGATCTGATTTTTGTATGTATTTTGAGTGAGTAAATCCTTCCACACACGTTTTTACAAATGTAATTCCTTTCTAGAAGCTAGAACTTTTACATGCTTACTATGTGGCAAAGAAAAGAAAAAAAGAAAGAAGAAAAAAAAAAACTCTGCAACTTATAGTCTGGAAAATGCAATAATTGAAATTGTAATCTCATACATTTTGTGTTGCTTTTGTCTATATGATACTTTCCACCATTGCATATGGCAACAATTTACTTGAACTAATTCAAGTAATACAAATCCATAAAAACATTTTTTGATGTAAATGCAATAATTGATGCAGTAGAGGGTTAAGTTATTAAAGAATAATTATATTACATTCAGAAAGAGTGATGCAAACCTGTGAACTTATATTTTGATTTTTGTTAAACATCTTAACATACTTCATTATGTGGCCATTTTCATTACTTGTGATGATGAAAGAGTGCAAATTTTATAAGCTACAAATCAGAATTGTTCTAGTCAGTAGGAGGATGGAACATGAAACATTTGTCAGTTTTCAGGCCGCAATTTGATTATGTTGCTTAATTACCTCAAAATCAAGCTTTCCAAGCTTTAAAAATATTCATTTAGACAGACAGCATGGTCAAAATTTATAAACTAATTAACAGTTTAATCACTGAGGATTTGTCGACCTTATTTTTGTCTTAAAAGTGTGCAACACAGCTGTTAAATGTAAAAGAATGGTAGTAATTAGGGATGCACTGATACTGATAATGGTATCAGGTATCAGCCCGATACTACACTCATTTACTCATACTTGTACTCGTAAAAATGCTCTGCTTCTAAATCACTATGTGGCGTAAGCGTAGTGTGTGGTCATTCTAATGAATGCAATCTGGACATATTACATGATTAATGACAACAATCCGAGCAAAGCAGACCTCAAACTGTCGATAGGAGGAAAATGTCAATAGGAGGAACTACAACATCTTACAATACAAATCACTTGATAAAACATTTTGTGGTGTTTAAACAGTATCTTTAATAGAGAGTGCAAGAGTGACCAACCTGAGCGCACAGAGCAGTATCAGTGAGCGTGGTCAGTAAAAATGAGCTTAATGTGTAGTGAACTGTGTGCACACAAAGGTATTTGAAGTGAGCATGTAAAGAAAGAGCAGTTCAGTTTGGCACTTCCATCCATCTCGGCCTACAGCATTTTTAATGCTCTGCTCTTAAACATAGAGTTTGTTGCCGAACCAAACCCGAGTTAAATAAAATGTTTTGTGACTAACTTGGTTACTCATTTCGGTATCAGAATTGACGAGGATTAAAAAGCATGTACTCGTACCTGTACTCGGCTTTAAAAAATGGTATCGATGCATCTTTGAAGCTGAAACATGGAAAAGCGCAAGTATGAGTCAAAATCGAAATTTTAAGAGCTTAAGACCAACACTAACAGATGAAGTTATGAATGTAGGGATGGAGGTGCCGCATGTTTTATGAGCGTCGACAAAAATCCAGAAATCCAGAGGTTCTATACAAAGAAAGAAAGAAAGAAAGGATCGCTTTGTAGTTGGCTCACATTTATTGATGTATAAGCTCATGAAAAGGTCTGAGGAGTGCTTGGTTAGAAAATGACAGATGGACGGGGTGATTAGGACAAATAGGACAAGCTCTTTTCTAGACAGATATCGAACTTTTTGATAATAAAAATGGATCAGTCAAGGATTCTTTCACCTTTCTGGCGATATCATACACTAAGTCAATGTCATGCTGAACCTTATAAGTTATAAGAGTGTCAATTCAACAATTTGATTTGATTTGATGTATTTAACGGCCTTCATTTATTTGTTCATTGGCACCACTTTGCTTCACACATAATGGAAACAGTGGCAGATCCAGTAATGATCTTATTCTCTGGTCTAACAATGATGGATTATTGTCACGACGGCGTGTTAGCAAATCTTTAACCCACGACACTGGGAAACAAATACGTTTTTGCAAATGTTTTACATAATTAATCGTGATTCATCTACGCCGGTTCGAGCGTCGCATGAAGGACGTCGGGAAAGTCATCGCCCTCCAAAAGCATGAAGATTACTCTATTCATGTATCTGTCAACCCTGAGGAACGTTGACCTTTTTGAGATCAATGCCGTGACTATGAATCAAGAGTTGCTGAATACAACGGAGAGACGTTGTATTATCGGAAGCAATTGACTGAGCGTTTGAGGGCCAGCCTAGTAATCTAGCACAAGAAAAAAAATGACCTTTGTCTTGTCAGATAGTATTCACTTAAAGACAAAATAAAGACAATTCATCAGGGAAGCAGATGCTCCACAAAGGTGTAGAATTAAAACAGATTAGGCTGATCAATGCACAGAGAGAGAGAGAGAGAGAGAGAGAGAGAGAGAGAGAGAGAGAGAGAGAGAGATGGTTAATTGATAACCTTGGGAAGGGAATGTCAGTTTTCAGGACACTTCATCCATTTAAATCAACTTTATCCCTTTCTATTTTTCCTGTTTAGACATGTTACAAAGGCAACAAGCATGAGAGACCCGAGATATGGTTACATGAAAATATTTGCACACCCCGTTGGACAAAATAAAGTAATTTACACTAACAAGACATCTGAGATGTTCCTTCATTATCATAAGTGACACAAATACTGCATGTAGGTTAACCCTTTCATGCATAGTGTCCAAATTTATGGACAGTCAGTTTAAGGCTCTTTTTTTATGTTTTAGGAAAATATAAGATGTAAATCACTTCCACATCACTTAAGAGCTTACTGCAATTACTGTTAACTAACATAAACCTATATAGTTCTATAGAATATTTGTCATTCTCAATTTTTAATAACTTTCTACAAAAAAAAATAAATAAATAAAAAATTAATTAAAGTAAAAAATGGTTTTGTGCCAGACTCAATAGATCGCCTTAGATTAAAAAACAAACAAACAATAACAAAAAAATAAATAAATAAAAAATGCTTTTTTGGTTTGTTTTTTGTTTTTTACCTCCTTGCGTCATGCAACAGTCCTAAATTATTTTGTAAGTTTAGAAATTATATTTTCTAAACATACTGTTCTATTTTATATTTAGAAAATTCTCTTCAATATTAAACTCTTAAGAGTTTAAGAGTTTAAAGATTTTGAAGATTTATTCATTTTTATAATTTCAAGCATACTGTGTAATATAAGAATATTTAGATCATAATCATAATTCATACATCATGCAGTTTTAAGTATATAAATAATCTGGATATGCGAATAAAAAAATAATAATAAACAGTTTAAATGTTTGTGACTCTTTTTTTTTTTCCCCAAAAGTGACATAAATATTCTCTAATAGCATGTATAGTATACCCATATACAGTATATAATCTCTGAAAAACATTTGGATTCTCTCAGTTTGCAATATTTACATCTTATTCAACAGCGCTAATGAATTCTTAATTCTGATTGGTCCGAAGGTGCTGATCAATTTTCTATAACAGCAGCTCTAACAGTAGTTTGGGCTGAAAATCCCCGGTTTATGTTCATACTTAGTTCTAATCTTTTCTGTAATAAACCACACAGGAACTTCTGTCTTCTCTGTATGACACATGCTCCATGTACAGTGGGGGAAAAAAGTATTTGTTCCCCTGCTGATTTTGTACGTTTGCCCACTGACAAAGAAATGATCAGTCCATAATTTTAATGGTAGGTGTATTTTAACAGTGAGAGACAGAATAACAACAAAAAAATCCAGAAAAACGCATTTCAAAAAAGTTATAAATTGATTTGCATTTTAATGAGGGAAATAAGTATTTGATCCCCTATCAATCAGCAAGATTTCTGGCTCCCTGGTGTCTTTTACACAGGTAATGAGCTGAGATTAGGAGCACTCTCTTAAAGGGAGTGCTCCTAATCTCAGTTTGTTACCTGTAAAAAGACACCTGTCCACAGAAGCAATCAATCAATCAGATTCCAAACTCTTCACCATGGCCAAGACCAAAGAGCTGTCCAAGGATGTCAGGGACAAGATTGTAGACCTACACAAGGCTGGAATGGGCTACAAGACCATCGCCAAGCAGCTTGGTGAGAAGGTGACAACAGTTGGTGCGATTATTCGCAAATGGAAGAAACTGTCAGTCTCCTTCGGTCTGGGGCTCCATGCAAAATCTCACCTCGTGGAGTTTCAATGATCATGCGAACGGTGAGGAATCAGCCCAGAACTACACGGGAGGATCTTGTTAATGATCTCAAGGCAGCTGGGACCATAGTCACCAAGAAAACAATTGGTAGCACACTACGCCGTGAAGAACTGAAATCCTACAGCGCCCGCAAGGTCCCCCGGCTCAAGAAAGCACATGTACAGGCCCGTCTGAAGGTTGCCTGAATGATTCAGAGGAGAACTGGGTGAAAGTGTTGTGGTCAGGTGTGGTCTGATCTCTTTGGCATCAACTCAACTCGCCGTGTTTGGAGGAGGAGGAATGCTGCCTATGACCCCAAGTCATAACACCATCCCCACCGTCAAACATGGAGGTGGGAACATTATGCTTTGGGGGTGTTTTTCTGCTAAGGGGACAGGACAACTGCACTGCATCAAAGGGACGATGGACGGGGCCATGTACCGTCAAATCTTGGGTGAGAACCTCCTTCCCTCAGCCAGGGCATTGAAAATGACCTTAATGACTTGGAGAGGATCTGCAAAGAGAAGTGGGACAAAATCCCTCCTGAGATGTGTGCAAACCTGGTGGCCAACTACAAGAAACGTCTGACCTCTGTGATTGTCAACAAGGGTTTTGCCACCAAGTACTAAGTCGAAGGGGTCAAATACTTATTTCCCTCATTAAAATGCAAATCAATTTATATCTTTTTTGAAATGCGTTTTTCTGGATTTTTTTGTTGTTATTCTGTCTCTCACTGTTAAAATACACCTACCATTAAAATTATAGACTGATCATTTCTTTGTCAGTGGGCAAACGTACAAAATCAGCAGGGGATCAAATACTTTTTCCCCCCACTGTAAAGTGAGTGTAAATGTCAATATGATGATGCTTTCTGTGAGGAGACGTTTATTTAACATTTATGGAAGGAGTCTCCAGTGTCAGGACTTCAGTGTCAGGAAAAGTGAGGCTGGTGAGGGATCGACTCTTTATAGAGTAGCTGCTATGACGTAAGTGAGTAACGTGTTTGTGGACGTTCCTGAACATTAATTGTAACTATATAAAAAATTGTTAGTGTTGGAAAATTTCTGTGGTATAATAGGAATAAAACACACCAGGATGTGCTGTTATAGGAAAAGAATCAACTTTAGGATGGTAACAGTAACTCTGCTTGATCACATCATCACGCTGTTGATTATTTCTCTAGGGTGACCATACCTACTCTTTTTCCTGGACATCCTTTTTTTTGGACCTTAAAAAATGTCCGGCCAGGATTTCTAAATTTGAGAAAATGTCCGGGATTCGGCTTTAGTTTCATTATGATGTGCTTATGGTTTAATACTTCATCATGTGTGCACATATTTGCATTGCTTTAACCCCTCTCTGTAAATCCCGCCTTCTTGCACACCGATTGGTCGGATATAAAAGGTTTGCAGCAACTATTGGCCAAATTCCTGCCTCTCAACCATTAGTGTTGTGTACGCTGTTGTGTACGGCGTCAAACAGTTGCTTGACAGTAGCAGCAAATGAGAGCTGTCCTGAGTCGAAACAATGCCCATGGCCATATAAGGTCATTTTTAATTTCACGTTATTGCATTGCTTCATATCACACGGCCATTCAAATGTGTAAATGATGAAGGTACACTCATGGCATCTAATATTTTATTTTATTTCATGGCCATTCAATGTATTTTCAGTGTGTTGAAGTTTGCATTCATAGTAACACTGTTTTGAAGCTATTAAGCCCCCACAGTATTGTATTCCGTTCACACTGTATCTGTTATAACTCTGTCTGATGTATAATGATAATGAGAGCGTCATGACACAGCTTCTTTCCAAAAAGTTTTCTGTTGGTCTTTCCTTACGGTTTGGGTTGATATCAGTGTTATTGTTTTCTTCTTCTTTTTTATTTTGTTTGAAATAAATTGCACAACTGATTCACTTTCTTTTTTCCGTTCAAAAACCATGAAGGATGCAAAGGTTTGCACATAATTGCACTGAAGCACTCTCTTTCACAGCTCTTAAAATACAGGCAAGAAAATCACATGACCCTGACGATAAAGTGCTAACTCTTTCACACAGGACAAAAAAATTATAGTTCAACAACTCAGCTATCAACTTTTCCAAACCTGCTGAGCCCCATTTTGAGGTGATTAACACAAACCACCACATTTTGGCAAATCTGCGATCGGCAGCTGAAGGCCGAAAGACGTATTTGTCAGCCTTCAATCTCGATCTGTGTTGAAATAAAAAGATAACAAAATGTCTGATTTGTAGGTTTCAGGCTGATGAGCAGAGTTTTTTAATGCATTTATTTTTTGATGTGCCAGTTGGCTTGGGTTGCACCAGTGTAGCATCAATTTAAAGTTTAAATCAATGATTAAATCCAAGACTGAAATTAGTTTTTAAAGTCTGGCTGTGACCTTTAAAGTCCACTATATTGTTTATAAAATCCCCCCATTGTTTGTCAATGTAACAAAACAAAATGTACTTATTTATCTACAGAAATATAGAATTCTAAAATGTTTCCTGAAACTAGAAATGCTACAAATAAAGACAGGGAAGTTGGAAGGTGTTTTACATTGGGGAGCATGTGTGAACTATGACATCACACATGATCATTTCTATAGTCATTCCAAGGGACTTGTATGGCAGCTGCTCCACATGATCTAAGCCTAATTATAAACAGATTAATATTGTGTTGTTATTTAATAAAGAAAAGCAATTAATTGTTGATATCGTGAAGTTTTCTGTTATTTAGCATTTATGGAAGGAGTCTGCAGTGTCAGTGGTCTGTAACAGTCAGCAAGTATCCCAACACGGGAGTTAGTTCCTGGTCTCACTCTGTTATAGCAGCTATCACCAGCCTCGCTATTTTTCTCTCTGTCTTTACTGAGACTGTGTAAAGCAGAGGGCAGAAGACAACAGTAGCTCAGTTGTTAAGGCAGTGAACTACTGATGGGAAGGTCATGAGTTGAAATCCCAGTACTGCCAAGCTGCAACTGCTGGGCCCTTGAACAAGGCCCTTTAGCCTCAAATGCTCAGCTGTATAAATGTAACATATAATATCCTTATATCATTCTGGATAAGGCTGTCTGCCAAATACCGTAAACATAAATCCCATGGTCCTGAAGACGAAAATCTCTTGTATGTTCTATAACATTAAATATAACTGTAAAATGTGCAATGTGTCATTCATTAATAGATTATAATCATTGGCAAATCGCTGTGGTATGAAAGGAATATTATCTTCAACATACAAACTCAAAAAAATACTCCAAAGTTTGTTTACTGTTGCAATCAAAATTATTCAACCCCCATTGCTAATCAGGTTTATTGTCAAAATTTAAAGACTTTCAGCTGTTTGCAATGAACAAATCAAACAAAAACAATTGAAATAGTTCAACACAATGAATGCTTTAAGTGGTTTCCCCAAATTCAACTGAAAATGCAACTTATAATGACTTATCCAGTTTGAGAATTATTCAACCCCTTCATGGCAAGCATCTTTAGTACTTAGTAGAGCACCATTTTGCTGTTATGACCTGCTGCAAATGAGATGCACAGCCAGACACCAGCTTCTGGCAGCGTTCCTGAGGAATCTTAGCCCATTCCTCATGAGCAGTGGCCTCCAGTTCAGTAATATTCTTGGGTTTGCGTGCTGCAACCACCTTCTTCAAATCCCACCAGAGTTTCTGTGGGGTTCAAGTCAGGTGACTGTGACTGTAGAATCTTCCAGAACTTCTTCTGCAACCAAGCCTTGGTGGAATTTGAGGTATGCTTGGGATCATTGTCCTGTTGGAAGGTCCAGTGACGCCCAAGCTTCAGCTTCCTCACAGACGGCATGATGTTTTCTCCTAGGATTTCCTGATACTTCAGTGAATCCATCTTGCCTTCCACATGCTGCAGGTTTCCAGTGCCAGAGGATGCAAAGCAGCCCCAGAGCATCACCGAGCCACCACCATGCTTGACTGTGGACAGAGTGTTCTTTCTTCATCGCAGGGCACAATCACACACACATTCACACACTCCAGACAACTTGGAGATGCCAATCAGCCTACAACACATGTCTGTGGACTGGGGGGAGGAAACCGGAGTACCCGGAGGAAACCACCAAAGCACACAGGGTGGAGGCGGGATTCGAGGTGGTACGGAGGTGCGAGGCAAACGTGCCAGCCACTAAGCCACCATACATTATTATTATTATTATTATCATCATCTTAGCAGCTGCACTTCCATTTAAATGAATTCCGAAAGTCAGGGGTTCTGAAACTCAAGGTTTCCTCCCACCTCCTTCTGGCAAAAAAAGGATACATTTTGCATTTTCATGCTAGTAGTTTCAAGGAACTTCAACATAATTTCCCTGTATATGCAGGTGCATTTCAATAAATTAGAATGTCATGGAAAAGTTCATTTATTTCAGTAATTCAGCTCAAATTGTGAAACTCGTGTATTAAATAAATTCAGTGCACACAGACTGAAGTAGTTTAAGTCTTTGGTTCTTTTAATTGTGATGATTTTGGCTCACATTTAGCAAAAACCCACCAATCTCAACAAATTAGAATACTTCATAAGACCAATAAAAAAAACATTTTTAGTGAATTGTTGGCCTTCTGGAAAGTATGTTCATTTACTGTACATGTACTCAGTACTTGGTAGGGGCTCCTTTTGCTTTAATTACTGCCTCAGTTCGGTGTGGCATGGAGGTGATCAGTTTGTGGCACTGCTGAGGTGGTATGGAAGCCCAGGTTTCTTTGACAGTGGCCTTCAGCTCATCTGCATTTTTTGGTCTCTTGTTTCTCATTTTCCTCTTGACAATACCCCATAGATTCTCTATGGGGTTCAGGTCTGGTGAGTTTGCTGGCCAGTCAAGCACACCAACACCATGGTCATTTAACCAACTTTTGGTGCTTTTGGCAGTGTGGGCAGGTGCCAAATCCTGCTGGAAAATGAAATCAGCATCTTCAAAAAGCTGGTCAGCAGAAGGAAGCATGAAGTGCTCCAAAATTTCTTGGTAAACGGGTGCAGTGACTTTGGTTTTCAAAAAACACAATGGACCAACACCAGCAGATGACATTGCACCCCAAATCATCACAGACTGTGGAAACTGAACACTGGACTTCAAGCAACTTGGGCTATGAGCTTCTCCACCCTTCCTCCAGACTCTAGGACCTTGGTTTCCAAATGAAATACAAAACTTGCTCTCATCTGAAAAGAGGACTTTGGACCACTGGGCAACAGTCCAGTTCTTCTTCTCCTTAGCCCAGGTAAGACTCCTCTGACGTTGTCTGTGGTCCAGGAGTGGCTTAACAAGAGGAATACGACAACTGTATCCAAATTCCTTGACACGTCTGTGTGTGGTGGCTCTTGATGCCTTGACCCCAGCCTCAGTCCATTCCTTGTGAAGTTCACTCAAATTCTTGAATCGATTTTGCTTGACAATCCTCATAAGGCTGCGGTTCTCTCGGTTGGTTGTGCATCTTTTTCTTCCACACTTTTTCCTTCCACTCAACTTTCTGTTAACATGCTTGGATACAGCACTCTGTGAGCAGCCAGCTTCTTTGGCAATGAATGTTTGTGGCTTACCTAGTGAACCAAACTGAGAGACCATTTTGAAGGCTCAGGAAACCTTTGCAGGTGTTTTGAGTTGATTAGCTGATTGGCATGTCACCATATTCTAATTTGTTGAGATAGTGAATTGGTGGGTTTTTGTTAAATGTGAGCCAAAATCATCACAATTAAAAGAACCAAAGACTTAAACTACTTCAGTCTGTGTGCATTGAATTTATTTAATACACGAGTTTCACAGTTTGAGTTGAATTACTGAAATAAATGAACTTTTCCATGACATTCCAACTCATTGAGGTGCACCTATATATATATATATATATATATATATATATATATATATATATATATATATATATATATATATATATATATATATATATATATAAACTTAAATTCTGATTAATTCCGGGTCACTAATCTGAAACTATACAGTAGGTACACTTCATGTATGATCCAAAATTAGTAGGGTTTTTTTTATCACATCAGATTCAGACATCTATAAACTGATCAGTACGAGTGACTGGAGAAAGTGACACCTGAGAAAGTGTATACTGTAAGGATGACGTAGATAAGGAGAGCAAGTCTGAGTGATGGAGCTGACTGAGATACTATCCAATGAGTTATGGAAGATAAGGATTTTACAGGGGGGTGGGGGGGGTATAATGTCATGTACATCATGCATCAACTACAAAATAAGCATTCATCATTCATCTACTGAAGCATTATGATGCCTGCTGGATTTATGTCATTAAATCATATCATGCATATAAAATATGTGTGTGTGTGTGTGCACACTATCAAGCACCATCAAATCCAGAGCTGCTTTACAACACTGATAATAATATTTATGAGTTTCCACTGAACAGAAAGGATTTATGGCATAAAAATGTCCATCGTTCTCTCTGTTATGATACAGATTTAAATCAATACATCATGCACGAGCGCTAATCCACTAGCATACTCAAGCATACATGAAACTGATCCTCGCAACATATAAAGCAAGATCTTTGCTAATTTAATATGTAGGATCTCATCCTATATTGAGCGAGGCAAGGCTGAGCAAATCCACATTCCTCCTCGGATGAAGTCTTTCATTCACAGCTAGTCGACTGTAAAATATTTATTAGCTACAAAATGAGTGTGGTGGCACTTTTTAAAACTGACAGGCCTTGGACGGTTCTTTGTGATGCTATGAAGTCCTCGAGACTCAAAAACAGTTTTTATGTACTCCTGCTTAGTCATCCCTTTTCCTGTAATCAGGGTTCCATGGTTACACGGTAGCTATTACTTATGTAAGAAATAAAACACTGCATATAGGAAAATAATCAACATTTAGAAGTGGGCTCGATTTTAGTGGAAGATTAGCGACAAACAATAATTTTGTCATTGAATGTATTATTCCTGCCTTGCTACAGTATGAACATATATTTAAATTTGCATTTAGAACATGGCCTTATCCAGAGAAACCTACATAAGTGCTTTGTAGACACTATTAAAAAAACAAAAACATTTCCTCATGCTAGTGCAAATAGATCAGGGTCTAGGAAGCATCTGAGAACCTGGCCTGTAACCAACAAATTTTCCGACTTCCAATATATTTTAGCACCTTTTTACAAAAAGGTTGCATATACGTATAGTACATGAGGATGTGAGCAGGGGTGGACAAAGTACTGAGAAATTACACTGAAGTGAAAGTATAGATAATATGTTCAAATTGTACTCAGTTAAAAAGAAACAGTGGAAGTATCCAACCAAAAAAATGTACTCAAGCAAAAGTAAAAGAGTTTAAATGCTACATTTAAATGTATTTAAAAAAATAAAAAGAACGTTTTAACTCATGAAATTAAGTTAGTCATATTGTTATGTAAGGGATACATATATACATAGGGTAAATGACCTACTACTGGCCTCTGATCAGGGTTGTGTCTTCATGCTTGTGTTGCTTGACCTTAGTGCAGCTTTTGATACAATTGATCACACTATTCTCCTTGGTAGACTAGAAAACACTGTCGGCATTAAGGGAACGGCCCTCTCCTGGCTCAGGTCTTATTTGACTGATCGTTATCAGTTCGTAGATGTAAATGGTGAATTCTCAATACATACTGAGGTAAAGTTTGGTGCTCCTCAAGGTTCTGTTTTAGGCCCACTGCTTTTTTCTTTACATATGCTTCCTCTGGGTCAAATTATTCGTAAACATGGAATTAGCTTCCACTGTTATGCTGATGACACACAGTTGTCTGTTTCAGCAAAGCCAAATGACAGACACCAGTTTAATAAAGTCGAGGAATGTGTAAAGAAGATTAGACAGTGGATGCTCATTAACTTCCTCTTAATAAATTCTGACAAGACAGAAGTACTTATACTAGGACCACATGCAGCTAGAAGTAAGCTTTCTGATTACATAGTAATTCTGGATGGCCTTTTTGTTTCATCATGTGCAGCAGTAAAAGACCTTGGTGTGATTATTGACTCCAGTCTTTCATTTGACGCCCACGTAGGTAATATTACTAGGATAGCTGTCTTTCACCTCAGAAATATTGCTAAGATAAGAAACATAATGTCACTACACAATGCAGAAAAATTAGTCCATGCTTTTGTCACCTCTAGGTTGGATTATTGTCTTACTGTCTGGATGTTCCAGTAGGAGCATAAACAAAGTCCAGTTAGTCCAGAATGCAGCTGCAAGAGTCCTCACTAGAACCAGAAGATATGACCACATCACACCTATCTTATCCACACTGCATTGGCTCCCAGTGAAATTTCACATTGATTATAAAATACTACTATTGACCTATAAAGCACTAAATGGTCTTGCGCCACAGTACCTAAGCGAACTTTTGGTCTTTTATGATCCGCCACGCCTACTTCGATCAAAAGGTGCAGGCTATTTGTTGGTACCTCGAATAGTGAAGGCTACAGCAGGGGGAAGGGCTTTCTCGTACAAAGCCCCACAGTTATGGAACAGCCTTCCAATTAGTGTTCAGGACTCAGACACAGTCTCAGTGTTTAAATCCAGGCTGAAAACATATTTGTGTTTTTTCCTTAGGTAAAGGAGCAGATCTAGAGGTCTCACAGACATAGTGTGTTGTGGTGAACTGGGATGTTTGGATGCTGTCGCCCCCCCACTTTCACGCATTCACCCAGGTTTGTTGGTGGTGGGGTGGCTGGCCGCCTTATGTCCCAGGGAGCCCTCATGTCTGTGTTACCTTCGGGCCCTCCCTTTTAGTTATGCTGTCATAGCTAGTCTTGCCGGAGTCCCTGCTTGCACTCACACAAAGTACACTGTCCTTAACCATTACAGGACAATAAGCATACCTAATAATCTCTCTCTCTCTCTCTTTCTGTTGAGCTACACATGATACTCCTGAGATGCCAGTGATCCCGACCCCTACTGCTCTCCGGACCTGCCTGATCCATCCTGATGCCCTACTTCTGGTTGGAGTTCTCATCAATTGGAAGTCACATGCTGCTGCTGAGGACGGCCCCACACGGTGCAGCCTAAAAATCATTGAGATTACTGAGGATGGTACCATTTAAAAACCATAAAGATGGAGCTTTGGACCTCAATTCATATGAACAGTTATGCTATGATGGCTACGACTACAATCGCCACAAACAGTTTTGCACTCAAGTCTCCATCAGTGAACAGTGGAGAAGTTCAACAAAACTGTCTTCATGTAAAAACTGTAATGAATTTCCCTGGTTACACAACTGCTATTTGACCATGTAGTATTGGTACATTTATAGAAGGGATTTATTTATTTATAATCGCACTGGTTTCACCCAGATGAGGATGGGTTCCCTTTTGAGTCTGGTTCCTCTCGAGGTTTCTTCCTCATATCGTCTCAGGGAGTTTTTCCTTGCCACCATCGCCTCTGGCTTGCTCACTGGGGATAAATTCATACATTTAAAATCTATATCCTGAATTTATATATTTCTGTTAAGCTGCTTTGGGACAATGGCCATTGTTAAAAGCGCTATACAAATAAAACTGAATTTAATTGAATAAATATGCCAAAATAATAAAGTATAGTAACTAACACAAATACTCTAATATTGTCCAGCCTTGATTATGACTAAAATAAAAGAAATATGATAAATCTGTATCTTTCATCATTAGTCAAAGATCTTTTTGTGTCTTTATTTAAACACCTGAACACCTGAAACACCACAACACCCAGACGTTCTCTGAAAGGATCTTAGTAATTCATACGACTATGGGTTTTATTTTTCGTCTAAAACGTTGTGTCCTAATTTGTAAATGTTACCAGGAAAGCCCTTGACCTTAAAAGCCTTTATAGGATAAGAAGCCTCCTGAAGGAAAGTTTAATTGAATCATAATAAAGGTGCACTTTGTTTAAAAGTGTACCACTCACATATTTTAAAGATACTTAAGAAACACTTCAGAATATTGTCACGTAGCGGATCTGAGTAGTGATTAGTACTGATTATTAGTAGTAAATAGCGACTAATAAAGATGCGGCCACGAGATCCTAACGCATCGCTGCAAATT
This sequence comes from Cranoglanis bouderius, assembly GCA_023630585.1. Taxonomy (NCBI): domain Eukaryota; kingdom Metazoa; phylum Chordata; class Actinopteri; order Siluriformes; family Cranoglanididae; genus Cranoglanis; species Cranoglanis bouderius. The sequence goes on from CM042538.1 coordinate 29,231,530, forward strand.
AACGCCTGGTACTGAGATCATTAAGTCGTGGCCATGACTTAGTAACACGAGTGAGTTAGAATCCTGTTAGAAAGAAAAACAAGATGAACACAACACAAGTCATGTGTTTGTACTGTATGCAAGGCCGAGCTCTCAGCAAGTCAAAGCATGTTAACATGAACATCATGAGTCTGTTTTCTGTCTCCTTTATCCAGCACACTGCTCCTGTGTCATTGTGTGTGAGTGTGTGTCTGTGTGTGCTATTTTAGTTTCCATGAGCACACAGAAATGGCTTTATGATAGAGGAAGACTTCCCTGAAGCGAGGTGAGGAGTGTGTCACTTCCCCCCCTAAGGAGCCTCATCATGCAGAGTGTGTATCTCTGTAAGGATCTGCAGCACCAAGAGTGGAACGTTTCTGTTACCTGGGGATACGTCGATAAAACTCGCCCACAGACACAAAATAAAACTTATATTAAGTTCCACAATCTCCTCTCTCACCCAAGGCGACCCAAACCGAGTTCTGTTTATGTCCAGGAATCGTCTTTGTCCGGACGCCGGTGTGTGTACGATCGCCATGCCGATAGCGTCCGTGCTCGCTGCTGAATGTTATTTTCCTCTGGTCAGTGTCGTGTGATGTTTATTTGTGTCTGTGTTTTTAGAGATAGAGGCATTTATTCCCTCGAGCCTTGTCTCAAACTGCCCTGCTTTGCTTCCAAGAACTATGACCATTCTAAAAGTGCGCATGCCACCATCAATCATAACCACACACCCACACACACACACCCACACACATACACACACACACACACACACACACACACACACACACAAATAAAGGTAGGATTGGCATTTTTTGCTTCCAGGAAACAAAGACTTTTTTCCTTTAGCCAAAAACAAAAGAAACGCACACAGAGGGAGACTGTGCTCCTTTTTTGTTTAGGTTTTTTTTTTGTTTTGTTTCTCGCTGTTAGGCTGAGCTCAGTTGATTTATGGCGCCCCGTGCGTTATTGCATTTACATCATATCGCCGTTTTGATTTATCACTCGCAGCTCTGTCAAGGCTCTCCACGCTTGCCTTTTTGTGTGTGTTTTGCTCATTCTTTCAGCACAAGGCTCAGACACTGTCACTGTACCACACCAACCTTATATTCACCACATTCATCTCTGAAACAAAGAGCTGTAGAAACGAGAGAGAGAGAGAGAGAGAGAGAGAGAGAGAGAGAGAGAGAGAGAGAGAGAGACCTTATTCACATCCACAACATACACAAAGCCTGTATTTATCAGTTCTGCTGATTATCAGGGTGGATTAGCATCTGTGTGTGGAATACAAAAGCAAATATTACTCAGAAATGAAGAGGAGATAAATATTTTACACTGTTCACAATCAGACCAAAATGACTTGCGCCTGCTTATAAGCTCACTCTGATGTAAATACAACCTGTTGCTCCGGCCTGTAATAAACCTCATTTTGGTTAACACTTTCGGTAACATGTTCTATGAAGGCAGTAAGTATAACGACCTGTAAATACGTCAGTGGTGGCTGGTGGTTTTTAAAATAGAGGAAGCACAGGTGTCTATATGTGTGTATATATGTGTATATATGTGTGTGTGTGTGTGTGTGTGTGTGTGTGTGTGTGTGTGTTCTGAATTAGTAGTGTCTGCCATGTCACGCTAAAACGTATCTAAGCTACTAACTAACTGGCTAAATTTCACTGTAGAAGGTAGTGAAAGCTAGACCTATAAAAAGTCCAAAAGTATACAGAATATGCAAGTAATTAAATATAACGTACAATTTATTTACAATATTTGCCGATTACAATGATAAAAACAACAAGCTATACTACAGGGTGTCCCAAAAGTCTCCATACATAGGGGGAAATGAATACTTTTCAGCAAAATGTCTTCCAAAACTTTTTTTCATACTTATAGATTTATATTATACGTTTTGTTTTGCCTTTGACAAAAGAAGAACGATTGAAATCATTCGCATGGCTGGATCGGGAAGCTGTCGCAAGGTTGCGATGGGCTTTAACAGGTAACACGGCGAGCACGTCACACACACGACACTGCTGCCAGACTTATTAACAAATTCAAAAAGACCGGAAGTGTTAGGGACCAGACGAGAAGAGGTGGACGTCCGCGAACATCCACTGACGAAGGCACAACATTGTGGTGCAGCATACATGGTCCCCTACACGGAGACTTTTGGGACACCCTGTAGTTGTGTAAAACTGTTATGGATTTGGTTACTGACTGCTTCGAGCACTCTGTGAGTCTGACTGGTGCTGATATGTTTAAGTTGGTCAGTTTGTCATTACAGTCATTTTGGTTACAAGGTTCCTCCCATTTTTACAGATCTCCCAATCATTATATGAAGAAGCTGTGATTCTGGGTGGGACAAGCGACGAGCTCACTGTCCAATAAACACCCACCCACACTCCCATTCAACCCCAGAGACACACGGCGTCCGAGTGGGACCCAAAAGGACATGTTAAAAGCGTGTTGTCCGATGAGCGTTCATCTTTCCTCCTATTAAAACACAGTGTACTTGAATCTGCCATAGAAGCCAATAGAAACCGTGCAGCGCTGGATTCCTATCGGTGCTGTGTCCTGGGCTTCAAGTGAGATTTTCATGCAGGTTGCGCTGTCCACCGAAAACAATTAGACTTAAATGAACAAAATTGTACGACACTGCAGTGAGATATTTGATCATTTGATATGTGAAATTACTGAATTTCACCAGGAGTGATGAAAAATATAGGCACAATTCTATATTTATAATTTATAATATAATACAATAGAATATAATTTATAATACAGAAACATTTCATTGCATTGTATTTGAATGATATTTTAGGGGAGGCTGGGCTTCACATGTAGTCTTAAAGCAATCGCCTATGGAATACATGCTCTAGTATAGAATACAACTCTTTAATGATCTTTAATAATCTATCATATTTGAAATGAAAATAGATTTTAGCTTTTGTCTCTTTGTATGAGTTTTAGGGAAATTCCAGAGCAATTTGCTGACATTCAGGGGAAAACATCTTGCTAACAAGCTTTTGAGCTTAAAAATGATCTGATATCATTTTAGTTTAGTTTAGATATCTATTATGTATCATTTTCATAAACAAAAAGGATATAATAACCAGTGTTGACCAATGAAAAATGTTCAGAGTTGAACAAAATGCTAACTTTTATATATGGTTATAATGTTTGGGGTCGACATATGCCACAACACATTAATCAGGCTAGTTAACAAGCTAATTGGTTTCGGGTCTGTATTTATTTTTAGATTTTTGATTTCTGCCAGAGTAGGACTCATTTATGTTTTCCTGTGCTTGATAAATGAGATCTGGGGCAATTCCAGAGCACTTTAATGACATTTAGGGGAATAAATAAATAATAAAAAAAAACTTTTAATAGCTAACTAAGCTTGTTTCCTTTGCCTTTGGAGTACAGTTGATATCACTTAAGATGATAGTAGTATAATGAGCATCATTAATGAATGAAAGGTGTTCAGGGTGGGGTATTTAATTCACTATATTACATTAATTAGGCTGTTATATTAGCAGGCTAGCTAGCTAACTAACTAATCTACCTAGTAGTTTTTTAATGTGTGCTAGAGTAAGGATAATGTTAGCTTTTTTGACCTTTCAAAATGATTTTAGGGCTTAGAAAGTTTCTTCTCCTGATGTTTATAATCCAAACGCTTCTGTTGTTTGAAACCAGCAACCCGTGAAAGTGTTTCATAATATAACCCAAGACCACAAGACCGACACTCAGCAAAAACACAATATACCGTGAGACACGACTGCGAGACAGACGGCTACGCATCACGTCAGAAATCCACGTAGCAGGTAGATGGAGCGGCGTGGCTAAATAAAGTGACACAGTAAGATGAATACTTCCTCCTCCCTTCTCCCCATGCCTCAGTGTCAGACTCATTGTTTTCAATAAAGTGTCACGGCAGCCCATTATATAATCGCATTTGGGATTTTGGGATCGTGGGTTTGATGCAATCAATGGTTATTAGAATCAGCCTGTATTGATTGAAAGCAGAGAGAAGATATGATCTCTCCATCTCCATGGCATGGAGCTTTGCTTAGATCATAATCTCCCCCTGCTTCTGATTGGCATTAATAGGCCCGTGTGTAGCCCGGGGACATGGGCGGAGATCATTTTTTACCCCTAATAGTATAACTGTATGCTCACATCCATTAAGGTTTAAAAAGGAGGGGTGTGATGGGGGCTTGAAGGCTGGGACGCTATCTGGGAACGGGCTGAAGTTAGGGAAGTGCTCAAACGTTATTAAGACATGGCTCGTGTAAGTAGTCTTGCTTGTGCTGCAATAACCTGTCACTGCTCAGACTGCTGCTCCGTTCGTTTGCATGTGCGAGTGTTCGTAAGAGTGTGTGCCGGAGCTGTGCTGCATTTCCACAAGGTGACATTTAAAGGACAGTTTCACACACTGCAGTTCAGCAGCCGTGAGCCGCTGACACATTAAAGACTTTATTAGGCATGCAGCATGCATTCAAGAGCCAGATACTGCAAAATACACACACATACACACACACACACACACACGTGAATGTGTGCTCTGGACAAGTTGATGGGTGCATAAGAGTAAAGTATCAGTATCACTACTCTATAAAGTGAGATACAGTCTATAAATACAAACATCAGCGAGTCGCATTCAGAGTTGAGGTAAGGGTGTGTAGTACAGATTTAATATGGAAATCGCACGCATCTGTATTCAGATTTCAGCTTTTTCAGTATTTATGTGAGAGTTACACACGTGGGGCGGAGTTTGAGTAAAACAGAGGCTCCGAATTTTGGATGTTATTGCTGAAATGTGTGTTTCGGGCTGTAAATATACTTTTAAAAAACCCTCTGGAATGCCATTCAAGGCCAATATTAAATACACAATAGAGAGACAGTGTTTATCTTGAGGACCGAATTTTTATGGATAAAGTTATTAGTTGACAGAGTTAGCAGTAAGTATAGCAGATGCAGCAGGGTTCAGTCAGAGTATCCTTCAAACCATGGGCAAATGTTTTTGTTGTTGTTGTTTTTTTTACAGAGCCGTGCAGTAAATTGTCAAAACCAGTGACGTTAGTTTTTTTTAAAAAATAATTTGACAACTGGAAATAGCTAATTAAAAGTGTGATATAACAACCTATGTCCTGCACACACATTACAATTTCACGTGCTCAATTCACAGTAGTAGTAGTAACGGCTTATTATTATTTTGTGTACAATTAACTTTCGGGGCATGACAATAAAAAACAAATTAATAGGATGCGCTGGATCAAGTGCTATTTTATACGCTGCTGAAGAATGACCGTGGAAGCCATTTTGTTCAATTAAACCGGTGATTTATGTGATCGTTACGACTAGGACTATTCATGCAGCAATATACCAGACTCCCGTAGGCTGTGAATACGCATGACTTCCCACACATATTGACGAGTCCTACATGTATATTGATGTAACTTTTTGACTCAATGACTCTGAATACAGATCACACTGCATCTGTTTCCTCTAGGGCCATGGTTCTCAAACTGCATAGCCAGGGGGTCTGTGATTTTTTAAAAATAATATTGTTACATTGGTGGAAACAACAACCCACTATTATCAAACATATTAGATTTGTTTGACTGGTGGATAAAATTTAAGTGGGTTTAAGCCAGACCTCAGTGACTCAAAAACAAGTCGGTGTATAAATAATCTTGAATTTGATCAAACGTTTCAATGAAAATGCATTCTGTTGATGGAACGTTCCATACTAAAACGCTCTCTAGCTTCAATAAATAGCCAAAAATGCTACCATACACATGTAGATAATGAGCTTTAAAACTACAGCTTTCCTAAAATGTCTGATACTAATATTAAATTTTACAATGCGTTTTGAATACATATCTGGCAACCCTGTGTATTAGGGTGTCTGTGCTGGGTTCAGTGAGATTAGTGTGGCTATAGTATTAGCATTAAGTTGCTCTCGGCAGAAGAAGTAGTGTGTTTATGTTAGTGGTTTACAGAAAAAAAAAAAAGGAACGGGAAAAAAAAAAAGAAATAGTGCCGTAAGTCTGTGTGTGTTACAACATCAACAATGAACAAAATCGTCCCTGTGGATTCATCTTGCCTGAGTAATACAGAATAAAGTTAAATCTGGAGAAACATGCCTGGCATGTCTGCTTGGAGGGGTGTGTGTGTGTGTGTGTGTGTGTGTGTGTGTACTGCGGCATGCAGCAGGCGCTTTCCTGTTCCCGGGGTCTCTCATTAGAACAAGGCAAATCCAATTGGGCTGAGGAGGGCATTCACTACACACTGCAGTCTCAGAGAGCCAGCTCATGCACACACACACACACACACACACACACACACACACACACACACACACACACACACACGCACACACACACAAAACTCAAATAAGAGCCATGATCACAAACATTAATTGTCTCTATGATGAACTCTTCTACTCACAGTGCACTGTGGGAATTTTATGTATACACCATGAATGAAATAACTGCTGATGCGGCATTCTGTTAGAGGAAAATAATCAGCAACTGCATGGTGTAATAAAGCGGAGTTACTGTCTCCACCTGGACGTTAATTATTTCCCTATAACAGCACACCCTGAAGCGTTTTATTCGTCTTATAGCATCACGATTTGCCAATGATTACAATTATTTATTTATTAAAGAACAACATACGTGTTTATAGTTATGTTTAACGTTGGGGAACATCAGCAAAACAAGTTTACTTGCATTATAGCAGCTAATGTATGAACAGTTATTCCTTCACCAGCCTCAAATTTTCTTTCTCTTGAACTTAATAAGACAAAAATGCAGCTTTGTTGTTGTTGTTGTTGTTGTTGTTGTAGTCCTGTCCCTGCTCCTATCCTATCATTGATTTGTTACCCGATTGTGTTCACCTGTTCCATGTTAGTACTTAATTCATTTGTTTAGGTATACCCTGTGATTAGTTTGTTTAGCCATACCCTAGGGTATGTCAGTGTATCCGTTGTGCCAGTGCAGCACACTCATTTTCTAAACACTACTCTTTCATTCATAAAGCAAAAATACACACACACAAACATACACACACACACACACACTAATTCACTGTTGCTTATTGAATATGCAGCGTTTAATATAAACTTAATCAGAATCTGTCGACGGTCATGTTGACTCGGTCACACTCGGCGATAATGCAATGTTTCTGTTTAATGGAATAATCGAGGTTGTGTATGTTTTATTGACTCTACGAACACCGACAGCGCAGCCAGACATCCACGGCCTCCTCTCTCTCTCCTGCTCCAAGCGACACCCACCCCACAACCCCCACTTCCCCTCCCCAGACTGTTGAGCAATCGATAAGACTCGGTTTTGCCAAATTTAAATACAAATGAAGCGTTGGTTTAACCGTGGACGTGCAATTTGAATATTAGAGAGGCGTCTAGGAGAAATTTGATTTACTTTCTACCATCTGATGGATTTTTCCGACAACCACTTCTCTCTCTCTCTCTCTCTCTCTCTCTCTCTCTCTCTCTCTCTTTTTTTTTTCATGAGCACATATTTGAGTTGAGAATTGGAAACGGTGCAACCTTCTCCATCACGCTGCTGATTATATGCAGTGATTAAGTGAGCTTCAGTACACAGTGGCGAACTGACACAGAGATCCTCAGGGCACACACATGAAAGAGAGGAGGAAATGAGCGCACGTGGCAGACTGCTACACGTTATATCCGCATTCTACCTTCAGTTTTGATGAAAAAAAAAAGTATTTATTGAGAATACATTTTGATTCAGAAGGAATTAAATCTGTCTAAGAAAAAAAAAATCAAACATAAACCTTCATCAAAATGTCTTTAAGATAATGAGATATAAGTTCTGCAGCACACACCTGAAGACATGCTGATTTGCATGTACTGACCCTGTACAGTGGCTTATAAGTACCTGGTCCTTCTCATGGGATCAATCTTCTGACATTTTCCACAGTATTCAGAGCATCAATACATGAGTTAAAAAAAGAAAAAAGAAACACTCATCTAATTATTTCACTTCCCCATAGCTCTGATTTCTGTGACATAAAGGTCTTGTGACATCTTTTTGGTACTATTAGTGTTTTAGTGCCTCTCCAGTCTTGGAGTCCTGGACTGTTTTTGGCAACGTTTTTTGCTCTTGTGAACACCACACTTCGATTTAAATGCTAATGAGCGAGTCCATTAGCATGGAGTACAGCAGTAAAATAACAGTAGTTTCATAGTTCAGTGTTTGGTAACCATAGGTACCACAAATTACTACAAGCCACGGAGAGTTGACTGTAATGAATTTTCTGTTCTCTTTTCTGGTACTAAATTTATAAATGTGCGGCGGTCTAGGAAAACCCATCGGATGTCGCCGTGGCTGAATTCTGTTCAAGAGATTAAAAAAATAATAACAAAAAATGGGTTTTGACCAATATATTTCACTAAGACAATGTAGAAATGTTTTATTTACCGTCTAATCTTGCCTAGGTTTTGACTTTTAAATAAGGAGCCAGTTTATCAAATACATCTGCAAAAATAACCATAGGCTATGAATAAAAGCAGGTTTAAAGATAGACGCAGTTTTCATGGTCACATTCATTTTTTGTAATTTTTTTTTTTTTATAGTTTATGTATTACATGTTAAATTAAATGTAAATGAAATCAATAAATAGCAGCTGCTTTTAAACCATCTGTATGTGGTGTCTTTCAGTGGTGTCTGACTGGAATTTGCTCTTTTTTCACTTCTGGAGGTAACTAGGAATGCTATATGTGTGTGTGTGTGTGTGTGTGTGTGTGTGTATATGTATATGTGTTTGCCTGGGGCTGTCTTTGCTCTCTCATCCATGACCTGGTCTTCAGCCTTGAGCACCTTAAACAGAGAGCAAATGAAGGAGAACCATGTGCAATCAAGGCCACACACACACACACACACACACACACACACACACACACACACACACACACACCGTATCTCAGGCCTACACCCTTTCTCATTCTCATCACACTGTTCTGGCTCTTCTTCTTCCCTCCATTCCTCAATTTCCTCACGTCTGTCCTTCACGTCCCTCGTGCTTCCTGTTTCTGCTACAAAGACCCTCCATAGCGCATGCTAATATTTAAATATCAGGAGTCACATGACACACATCCATTGTGAGTGTCGACGTGATGTGAACAGTGTGTAAGGTGATGACAAGATCAAGCAATCAATCTGTATCTGTTTAGTGATCCAAATATCTGCATCTGTATTCGGATTTAAAACCAAAAGTGGGTGTGGCCTAAACAAACAAACAAAAATTTCAATTATGAATGAATTTAAATGGCTCACTCAATTCTCCTCACCTCATAACTCGAGTTCATAATTGTTCTTAACTAGATAGGTGCGCTGGGCTTTTTAAATCCCACACATTTTTAAAATCCTACTGTCTGCTGTAGATATCACATTCATATCGGGGGACATCAATAACTTTTTCTTATTGAAACGCCCACAGCTCGGAAAGTTGGGGCTCATAGAAAAATACGAGTTCGTAATTGTAATTAGTGGTTTTCATGTGCGTTCGCTTTATAATGATGATATTTCTGGATATTTCAGGACTCGAAGGCATCAACAATCATCAGACTTCTAATGATGCATCAGATTTAGCTGGGAAGACAGAACTCTGACTTTACGACCTCTGTGCGTTCAAGTGTGGGAAAATACATGGATGCCTCCATGTTTGTCTTTTGTTTTCCATCCATTTTGTGTATCGCTAATCCTACACAGGGTCACAGGGCAGCCTGGAGCCTATCCCAGGGAACTCGGGGCACAAGGTGGGGGACACCCTGGATGAGGTGCCAAACCATTACAGGGCACAACTGCACACACATTCGCACATTATGGACAATTTGGAAATGCCAATCAGCCTACAACGCATGTCTTTGGACTGAGGGAGGAAACCGGAGTGAATATTTCTGGATTACGATTTTGAGATCTTTGGACTGCTTGCTGCTTTTCAATAAACCTGCATTTGTATCCAAACCTGGTCTGCCTCCCTGCCTCCCTGACACTGCGATATGTTCTACCAAATTTAGTATAAATATAAACACTCTAGTAGCCTAATTTAAACCATCACGACCTTGACCAGGCTGTTACTAAGGATGAATGGATGCTGTAAATGCAGTGCAACACATTTATGTTAACACGGTCTTTTATTCAGCCTCATATCTGACTGACAGCTAGCTCAGACGTTGCAGACTATTTTGTTGCATAGGATCGCATTTGCTTTCGTATCTGTTTAGGACAACGTTATCTGTTTAATCTGAACGTTCTTAATAGAGGTATAGTCTCTTTCCTTGCGTGGGCTTTTATAATCCATTTCTCTACTCCTTGCCCTTATAATGGACCACAGTGGCACAATGATGGAGTTCGGCTCTTAGACCTCTCTACAGACCTGATGTCTTTTGACACCTCCTAAGACTCAATTATCAATCCATTACCCACTCGTGTGTGTGTGTGTGTGTGTGTGTGTGTGTGTGTGTGTGTGTGTGTGTGTGTGTGTATGTGCGTGGTGGACCAGGCAGCATGCCCTTGCAGCAGCCCTGAACAAAGGCAATCTACAGTAAAGCCAGAGATACATGAAGTGAGTGAGAAAGAGTGAAAGATTGACAGGAAGAGCTGGAGAAAGACTTAGAGAGAGACTCCTGTCCATGTTAATGAGAATAAAGCAGAGTCACAGGAGTGCAGCTGTCCACCAGGTTGTTCAGGGCAATTCAGAGTCAATTGGGTGCGAAAGAAATAAATAAGTAGGTAATACAATTTATGGATGGCTGCCTTTGTCCTGAAGCCCTGATTACTGGGGCAGAGTGCCTCCTTCTGTGGACCTGCACAAGTCCCTCTGTTATTAAACACATACACACACACACACACACACAGCCAAATGTGCACTACATCCCATCTTCCCACTAATGCACTAGCCCCGGCCTTACCGCTCACAAAATACAGTGAACTCCAGAATTATTGGCACCCTGTGCAAAAATGATTGAGATTCAAAAATTTCACTCAAGCAACTAGTGAAGTTATTTTCTTATCCCTAAACATAAATAACTCTCAAAGTATTTTTTCTCAGAAAAGCAAATGAATTGGCACCCCACTGAGTGCAGGTAGCTGACACATCTGGAGGTTTGGCTGACGTAAACCGCAGACCTCTGTTTTAAAGAGCACCACGGATCAGATCTCTCGACCACTCCCAGGGCTCAAAAGCAGTGTTCACACATCACCACAAATACTGGAAAAAAAAAAAACAAGTGTGAAAATGAGCCTTAGAATATAAACCTGAGTTGAAAATTCAAAACAAAGAGTTGTTTGGTATAAAATATAGACCACGCAAGAAATTAAAAATAACATGAAGCACAGTCAGTCGGGGTCACAATAAAAAAAAAAGTTTCACAAAGTCAGTGTTGTGAGTCAACCATCTCGGTCTCATGGATTTGAACCCTACTGACGAGCTGTGATCTGAGGCTACGTCCACATTAATCTGGATAAGTCTGAAAACACATCTTTTTCTCTACGTTTTGGCCTTCAGTCCAGACTGAGACGGCGTTTTGGTCCAGTGAAAACGGAGCTTTTCAGAAACGCTCTCCCAAGTGGCTAAATTTGAAAACGCCGTTTTCGTGTTGTGGTGTGGACTGAGAGAACGGAGATATTTAAAAACAATGACTTTTTTTAGTCATGTGACCCATTCAACTCAAAACAAACAAGATGGTGAACGATGTTGTACTGCGGCATTCGGTAAATTCCAGGGGTTTCAGTACCGCAACGTAAAATGGGCGTTTCTGGAGGTGTGGCAAAGACGCCCCCTTACAAAAGAATTACAAGTCACCGAACATGCGCAGAATACTGTTTTTTTTTGTGAGGACATTCCCAGGATCAGCGATGTAAGATTAAGGACAAAACACTCATACCGGTAACGATTTTTTAGATGTTTAAAAATACAACAACCTGGAAATGTTAAATTAACTGGTTCAAACTGTCAACTTTGCTCTTTCTGTGTAAATAAAGTTGAGTATGAAAACATGGATAATTATGAGTTTGTTTTTTATAATGGGAGTGGAAACTTGTTATAATTTACAGTGGAAACGATACTGAGGTTAAAAAGAACTAAGGTTTTACTGCAGACTTGCATGTTAGGACACATGATAGAATTGACGTAAAGTCAGTAAGACTTTGAGCTTATTTAAATGAAACAAGCATTTCGTAACAATAGTATTTTTCAAACATGAAACCCCTGCGATCACGAACAGGTATCTGAAGTTACAGCAGAATTAATGTAAAATTCCTGTGATGTGCCTACTTGATGATGCAATATCTGTTACGCTGTCCTGAAACCCCTGGGAAAAAAGTGCCTGCCGTTGTACTGTAGTTGTCGTGCCTGCTATCCAGTTCGTTAGCGTTGTTAAAGATTAAAGTCACTTTGTACAACTTTCAGATTGCATTTTTTTCAATTCAAAGAGACGGAAAGTAAGGATGTAGGGATGTGAGCGTTTTAAGATGTTTCAGTGTGGACGAGCAATTTTTGGAAAACGTTTGAAAACGCCCGTGTAGACGGACAGCCTTTTAAAACGAAAATGCAGTTTTCAGATCTAGCCGGATTAATGTGGACGTGGCCTGAATTAAAGAGGACTGACGTGAACAAACATGAGAATATAAAGGAGTTTAAAATGTTGTGCATGGCGAAGTGGACCAGGATCCTCTACAAGTTTTTTTTAAATTGACAAGGAGAATTTGACACTGAGTGAGGAATGACACTGAGGAATTGCTGATAATAATAATAATAATAATAATAATAATACTAAAATAATAGCAGCTTTAACCAGGCTTCTAAATCACACAGCGGGATATGAAGAATCCGTTCACACAGGTGAAATAAATTGACTTCCGCTGACCCTGATCCAAGTGGAGCACATTACATGCTTTGTGAACAGCACGTTGGCGTCCCTCGCTCATGACTGACACGCTGAATGCCTCACCACGATGACTGACTATCAATCAGCCCGCCTTTCCCTCAACTCAATTTCACCGATGATTGTGTTGGAATGGCTATTAGACCAGAACCGGAGCGCGTGCCACTGTCTTCAAGTGTGTGTGTGTGTGTGATATGATGTGATGTGATGTGATATAATCATGGGCATCTCAGCAATGTGTGAATAAATATTGGCACATACGGTAATGACAGTAGAAGTTACATACTGGTCAGAGTAATAATAAGAATATTTTACTCAAATGTCATTACATTGCTCTGAAAATGCCCTAAAAGGAGGAAAAAAACATTTGGTTAGCTATGTGTCCTATTATTATAACCAAATATATGTGGCTGAATTAAATAATAACATTATAAATTACATATTATAACTTAATAAATTATATTATTATTACATTATAATATATAATTTATATAATTAACAACAACAATAACAGAGTGTTCTTTCTTCATTCTTCTTTCTCCAGACATACCGCTGATCCATCGTGTTGAAAAGTTCCAGTTTTGTTTCATCGCTCCACAGAACATAATCCCAAAACTTCTGTGGCTTATTTATATGATTTTGAGCCGAATTTTCTTGTGCTTTTGGGTCAGTAGTGGTGTACGTCATGGAGTTGGTATGGAAACCTTCTGCGTTTAGTACGCACCATACTGTGCTCACTGAAACCTCAGTGCCTGTTGCCACCAAGTCTTGCTGCAGGTCTTTTGCAGTCACTCGAGGGTTTTTCACAACCTACCTTCTCAGAAATCTGGTTGCAGCTGTTGATAGTTTCCTTTTTCTGCCCTGTCCAGGTATTTCATGTATTTTCTGCCCCTAGCCAGTTCAGGTATTTCACGTGTTCCAGCTCAATCATACTTGGTGCAACTAATGAAGCCCTTGATTAGTTGCATCAAGTGTGCTTGAGACAACACCTGCTTTGCATATTTGTGCTGTTGTGAGGGATTCTATTCAGGGGGTTGAATAATTTTGAGACTGGAGAAGTCATTATAAGTTGCATTTTCAGTTGAATTTGGGGAAACCACTTGAAGCATTTGTTGTGTTGAACTATTTCAATTGCTTTTGTTTGATTTGTTCATTGCGAACAGCTGAAAGTCTGTAAATTTTGACAATAAACCTGATTTGCAATGGGGGTTGAATAATTGTGATTGCAACTGTGTGTGTATATATATATATATATATATATATATATATATATATATATATATATATATATATATATATATATATATATATATATATATATATATATACAGTTGTATATATAATAATTATTTAAATTTTTTGCTGATTAGTTTGTTTATATTGTTATTTTCATTTAATTTTATATTTAAATAAATTTTAAAGCATTTAAATTAGTACTACACTGTCTGTAAAGCACTTTGCCTTACTTTTACCTTTCCTGTAACCTTTTAAATTGTATTTATTTAAATTATTAAACACTATTATTTCTGTTTTATTTATTGTTTGTTTGCTTATTTTTTGTATTTTATTTTTGAAATTATTATTATTTTTTTCATTCATTCTCATGATCCACTACTTAATGCTGGTTGTCGTCTCCCCCCACCCCCCAACCCCCCACCTTTTTCTTTTTATCCAAAACAAAACAGGGACAGTTGACAATCTTTGCATTGCTGTTTCTAAACCTTGTGTTGCTCTTTAATAAATAAATAAACAAACGTGCAATCGTTGTCAGATTGCTGTGGTATAAGAGGAATAAAACTGTGCTGTCCTTCATGGTGGCAACAGTAACTCCCGTCATTTATTATTTTCCTCTAACAGCATGCCTCTAAGGGTTTTATTCCACACTTATTAATCATACACTGTAAATCAAACAGCCTTTGGACACAAATAAAGCCACGTCTCATCTGTGACCCATAAATACTGCCAAAGGTTGGCGGAGGGTCAGTCATATTTGAAATGCTTCTCCGTTTTACAGTATCAGTGTGTGATGCGAAGAGAACATAAATCTATATATCTGATCCCAGATCAGCAGAGACCTTTAGTGGCACTATGGGGCCTGAAGCCGCTCTCAGATTTGCTGTGGTCACGCTTACTGGACGGAGTGTGATATGTGACTATATGGTATATCGATCGCAGTGGGAGTCAGTGGAGGTTAATAGGGAGCTGTGTGTGTGTATTGGGGGTGTGATGGAGAGTTATGGCTTTTTCAAGGTACACAAGGCGGAATGATTGACAGCTCCATTCGGGATGTATTTTTAATGAGGAATATTAAACAGCCGAGCAGCAGAGGGGAATAAAATGCTCCGAGAGGTCTGACCAGGAAACTACTTTCAGAAGAAAGCATGCAAACAGTCTACTCAGGAATAAAACGTGAAAAAGAAAAATGAAGAGAGAAAGAAAGGATGAGGGAGAAGAGAAAGACTCGGCCATCTGCTTGTCTTCCTTCTTCAGGGAATGCTATCCACTCCGTTTTTACATGAAAGGCCTCTTTGTGTTTTTTGTGATTGGGGGCATCTGTGCACCCTAAGGAGAGCTCTCTCTCTCTCACTCTGTGTGTGTGTGTGTGTGTGTGTGTGTGTGTGTGTGTGTGTGTGTGTGTGTGTGTGTGTGTGTGTGTGTTAGGACAGGACGCCGGTAATTCACAACGAGCAGAAAAAAATCCAATCCAATCATTCTGGTCAGTCAAAGCGCTGAGCCCACAAAAGCCTTGCATACCGGGAACAAACCTGACACGTTCACAGTCGATTAAAGACAATGGGTGCAAACTGAAGATAAAGATTCAGTCAGAATAACACAGTAACACATTTTCTCTCTCTCTCTCTCTCTCTCTCTCTCTCTCTCTCACACATACACACATTCATCCCGAAATCCCCTTCAGGCCCCTCTGCAACATTGATAAGCTCATGTCATTTTATTCCTCGCGCTCTAACCTACATTCTTGGGTGTAATCTAAATCAATAATGGCCCAAGGCCAGCAAAAGAAAAGCGAGCTAATAAGCTCATGCTAATGAGGCTGGCAGAAAGGTCAAGTCTAAACAAAAGATCAACCCCAAGCCCCCCCCCCCCCCCCCCCCACCACCCCCCCTACCCCAACGCAAACACTTTCCTATTATAAATATTTAAGCATGATTACTGTTACAGGAGCAGGCAATTAAGCTGTTGCTGGAGCACTGCCTGATTGGGTCATTTAAATGAAGCCCCCCTCGGCTACCTCTAATGTGCCCCCATTGTGGCAAAACAATACAATGGCATTTTTTGCCTCTAGTGGCACACTTGCTAGAAAACCCAAAGCCTCTCAATTTTCTGCTTGTGAACTCAGGATGGTATCATCAACCCCTGAGTTCAGCAAGTGACGTCAAATCAACATGGCTGCTCACAGCATCAACAATAAACAAATCCAAAAACATTCAGGCATTGGGAAAGGGAGATGCACTTTTCTACTTTTTCTCATTTGACTGTGGTGCACGCACATTTCTGTCAGTACAGCTATTATCCATCCACTCAACTATCACCCTTTTCTCTCACCCAATATACAGTATCTCACAAAAGTGAGTACACCCCTCACATTTTTGTAAATATTTTATTATATCTTTTCATGGGACAACACTGAAGAAATGACACTTTGCTACAATGTAAAGTAGTGAGTGTACAGCTTGTATAACAGTGTAAATTTGCTGTCCCCTCAAAATAACTCAACACACAGCCATTAATGTCTAAACCGCTGGCAACAAAAGTGAGTACACCCCAAAGTGAAAATGTCCAAATTGGGCCCAAAGTGTCAATATTTTGTGTGGCCACCATTATTTTCCAGCACTGCCTTAACCCTGTTGGGCATGGAGTTCACCAGAGCTTCACAGGTTGCCACTGGATTCCTAAATAACATATTTACAAAAATGTGAGGGGTGTACTCACTTTTGTGAGATACTGTATCTTTGCACAGAAACGGTTTCTGTACATTGTAGATAAAATGTCTTCACTTACACTTTCCCTTTGCTTTCTGAAACTGATTTGATTTCATTCCTTATTATTTACTTTAAAACAAGGTCTTTGTGCCCACACACTATTTTTAAAGTCCCCATAATATGACTTTGTAGCTGTGATTTGAATCCCTGTGTTGAAGTATTTCCTTCTGAAACAGGAAGTCAGAGTTACGACATGTTGAACTGCTTGACAGCCAATAACGTTCGCCTCACCCCCAACCAAATCTTAGCCAACTGAACCTGACAGGAGCTTAGCGAGCTAGCTAAATATGGAGAACTTTCTGGATGCCCATCAAAACAGTGCAGTTTCATCAGAAGTAAGATGAGTGAAGAATCAGGAGCCCGAGAGCCAGGTTATAATAAACAGAGATGGTTTACTGCATTCATGAAGACAACTTGGGCATTCTATAGTCTAAAAAAAGTTGGACACAGCCAGCTTTTATATTGATGTGTGTGTACAAGAGGACATGCTCTAGACCATATAGATAATACTCAAAGCTAAGATAGGAGAAAAACATGAGCAAGGAACAGGCACGTGCACATCATGATTGAACAAAGACAGCTACAAAAATTACATTAAATTCAATTGATCTTAAAATGAATAAATCATGTATCCATTGACAAATGATAATGGAAAAAATAGAAAACAATCCCACAGTACAAAAATTTCAGAAACACCATTTATATATATATATATATATATATAATTTATGTTTATATATATATAATTTCACGGGTATTTTAATCTAGTCACAAACTTGTTCCAAAACTACCTCAATGTAGCATAAAACCTTCGACCCTGGCAGTCCTGATGGACGGCCATGAAGGTGAGGGAGAAAGGTAGTGAATATTAGCATGTCAGACTGCAATGACACGGTGTCACAGTGGGGTGGATGTGTGGATGAAGGCTATTTTCCAGTAGATGAACCCCGTTGGAGTCCCACAGCCTCGAGACACACCTCAATAAAGAAACCACACATGTACATCTGTTAGCTACATGCCATCTGTTTCTGTGTGTGCATCATGTAAAAAAAACACCATGTGATGCAATTCTGTTCTCACTATGAATACTTATCACGACTTAGGCCAACTTAGGAACAAAAGAGTAACGGTTCCTGTATAAAAACTTTAAACTGAATGGTCATTACAAAATATAATGGACTAATCCTAGCGAACTTGCTAAGAGACATAGCTACACAAAAAAACACAATAGCAATGTATGTAGGTTAGCTTGCTGGAGAATGTAGCTATTGTTTTATTTGATATTTTTACCATCATTACAGTTTTTTGCAGCAGAGTGAAATTTTTTTCTCTGTAACAGAGCAGTAAGTATGCGAATATGTCTATAACATGACAGAATTTTTTTGCAGGAGCAAGTTTCTCAGTAGTTTGCTACACTTTTCCTTGTTAGAGAACACGTTTCATCGTGCTCTCCAGATAGTAAAGTTGTGTGTAAATGTTTTCTTAAGTTGAACCCAACTAAAACATTCCATAAATTTCCGTCATACTCATGTGCGTATGGTGCCGAATCTGTAAAAACATTTATGGAACAGCTGATTTACCTTTAGCCACGCCCACAAAACTCCATAAGAGGCGAAGCTCACAGTGAGCTGAAGACAGCAAAATGACGACTAAACGGTATAACTGACTGATTATGCGTTTTGAAGCCGAAGTCGAGGTGCACATTAGCGAGTCTCCTTGTACAGAAACACACAAGCAAAATGTAGGATATGAAAGTTTTTCCCAACTAACAGGATTTTCATGAACAACACGTTTCATATGTGAATGTTCCTACTAGCAACTTACGAAATAATTTGTTTGTATCCATCTTGAAAAATGAGGTCCATTATTTGTAAGGACAGTAAAGTTACTGACTGGTACAGTACACCTTTAATTTTGGACAACGAAAACTGTGATAACGATTAAAATACTTGGTTGTACGTCCTTTTAAAATCAGTACATATACAAACTCAATAGAGATGTGTGAACATCGAGCAGAAGGTTATACAGGAGTGTGGGGAGGGTGCAGACAAGGGCTGAAATGTCTCAAATGTAGTGGCAGAGGAGTAATTTAAAAATCCCCTGAAAGGGAGAAAACAGTTTTCCAGTCCAGGAGTAAAAAGTGATTGAGAGTTCACGCATGGATGGGTTTATGTACAGAACGAGTCTAACCCCGTCCTCAAGCCGGACTGGATTTAATGTCCTGATATCTCAGAAAAAGAGAAATAAATACAAAGGCTCTTAGGCATGTAAAGATCAGCGGCTTGCTCCTGTCATGCTCATACATTAAAAATTATGTACCTTTTGTCCCTTTCGTTTCCATGACAAATTAGCTCCTGCAATCACAGCACAATCCCACAATCTTTAAAACTGCACTTAACAAACTCGTCCCACGTGTACAGCTTTTCCCAGAGGGAACATTTGACGATTATAGCACCACTTAAAACAACATCGCATGCTCCAGGTGTTCATAAATGTGCAATGAGGATCGCAGGAGAATCCGAGGCTGAATTTGATGCAAAGTTCAGACCGAGCTGCTCAGTGAAGAGACAAAAAAATGATAGCAGTGCAGAAAAAGGTAAAGGAAGCGGTCGCTCTGCCTCTCCAGAGACTTTCCACCAGCACACTGTACTCTCAAGGCTCTTTTGTAAAGCTTAATTTTTCTCATCCTGAAAGGTTTGTCGCTCACACTCACACACACACACACACAACATACAAGGTCATTCTTTCTTCACCAGGACAGCAGCACTGAAGTTCATTATCAAATCGATCTCAGGAGAAAGAATGTGTGTGGACTATAACCTTGGCTTCGGGAACACACACACACACACACACACACACACACACACACACACACACACACACACACACACACACACACACACACACACAAACACAATCCCTGAGAAATACCTACAGATACACATCACTTGTATCCACGTTGCTTGAGTATGCATCAACATAAACGCAGAAAATCTCTGAACACAAGTAGAGGTGTTAGTGGATGCTGTACTGTCTTGTGTTGTTTGCACGTGCACTTTATGTAAAAATGTGTAGTTCTGTGTCATCTCATGTGGTTAGTGTGTTGTTTTATGTAGCACCATGGTCCTGGAGGAACGTTGTTTCGTTTCATGGCGTACTGAACCAGCTGTATATGGTTGAAATGACAATAAAAAGCCACTCGACTTGACTTGACTTGTTACACACCTACTGTATCTTCGATATACGATATACTGTAGATATATTTCAGTCTAGCTAGTAAAAAACAGAGGAGAGTGTGTGTTCAGTGATACATATTTAACTGCTTTTTATAAGAGTGTGTGGAGCTTGACTGCTTAATAAAAAGTAGTGTTAAAAGTTTTGAAGCACAGAAACGAAAATCTGTATCAGGTATCCGTATTCCTTGGAAGTTTGGAGGCATACATAAAGAATACTTAAAATGGGTCTAAAATGGATAGCTAAGGTCGGATCCATGCTAATGTTTTTTTTATTTGAGCTTGACCAAGGCAGTCTTGAAAGATTTTGGGAAAGCTATGTTTGGGTCAGGGTCAAAGTCATATGTGGCTCTACAACAGTTTTAAGTTCTAAATGATTAATAACAGAAAGTACACCATTGATGCTGTATGTGGCTGATCAAGACCGTCTGTGTAGTTATCTAATAGAAGATATTTGGCTAATTAAAGACATTTTCTTTTATTTGAGCAGGAATGCATGTCATTGGATAAACAGACAACTAGATTTCCCGGCCAATTAAAAGGTGCACTGAAGGTAGGATAGATTGCTTTGAAATGTAGTAGGGTAAAAGTTTAACACCAGTTAATCCAAACATAATGTTTTGTTAGATATATAGATAACATCTATATATCCTTTTTTGCTGTAAGTGGGTGCAAACGTTTGTACTCGACTGTATTCGTTTAAAATGAAACCACTGATAATGTAATGCCATGGATCCTTGTCATTAATTTTAAGGTGACCTACTGTAGCTAACATGTTCACACCAATAAAGCATACTTAAATTAAACAAACAAATAAACAAAAAATGAATGACTGAGACACGGCGAGAGAAAAAGAAACATAGACAGAGAGACGTTTTGAATGTAATGCACAGGTGATGAGTGGGGTTTAACAGATGAGTTTCCGTGCCCGAGCAAGGCAATGAGACTTTGATTTATGCCTTATTTAACCGCATTCAATTATTGCTACACACTCAAAATCTTACGCCCTAATCACATTAGGAACAATTAAAATAAATGTCTCGCTGGTCAATTAATAGATCCTATTGGGTGAATGGAGGGACAAAAAGATTTCTTATACTTTGCCGAAGACAAATGGAAATCAGAGCCATTAAGCCGAGGAGAGTTCCTCATGAGCTGGAGCTCCTTTCAAGACAGATGCATTATTTTTCAACTGTTGATCCTAATGAATAATTATTCCACTATGGCTTCATAGCTAGAGGCTCTGCATGGGAGAAAGAGAGAGAGAGAGAGAGAGAGAGAGAGAGAGAGAGAGAGAGAGAGAGAGAGAGAGAGAGAGAGAGGAAGTGAGGCAGCAGAGAGCAAGAAAAGTCTGCAGTTTATAAATAATTTGGAGAAGTCGGTGGATGGTGTAGGCCGTTGATGAATAGAGCTATCAGACTAACGGAGCCCATAGAAGAGGCTGCCATCTGGCTCCCCATTAAAATAATGAAGTGTGCGTCGCCCAAACTGTGCTGAAGCAGATCGGCACTAGATAGGGTTTCTGGGGAAAGTGGTGGGCAATCAGCTCCCGGCACGACCCAGAGTGAGACACACACCGCACAGTTGATTGGTCAGAGTGATGCACTGGTCTCCATCCACCAGGCCGTTTTTTAACTTTGCGTAGGCTGAGATGAGTCAGTGAGGAGGGTTGCACTATAAGTGAAAGGACACTGCATGAGATTGAAAATCAGATTTAATGTATGACTTGTTGACTTTCCGTCAATTATAATAGAGTTCTTGCTACAATTTGCAGTTCCTTGTCAAATGGTTCTTGTCTGTTTTTTTGCCTTGGATTCATTGGAATTTGTACTTGGTCTTGCTAAATATGGTCTTAGTCTTGACCAAGAGTCTGTAAATGTAATGTTCATGCTGTCTTTTATTTTCAAAGGCACAGCATTTGACAAGAAGTAATCCCTTCTTCTAGAAAACAGCCTAATCATTGGCGCACTGCCAGCTTGGTGGACTGAAGCCAGCTAGCTGAAGTAAAGGCTTGGCCTCAAAAAGGATTTATTGGTTTTCAGTCCTCAGTGGGACTCAATCTTGGCTTGGCCTGGAACCCCTTAAGACCCTGTCTTAACTCGATCTTGGCTAGTTCTGGTCATGGACTTTTCTCGGACTTGACAATGGTGGTCTAGACTACAGCCCTTTGCCTAAGACACCATCACCAGTGGGGCAGTGGTGGCTCAACAGTTAAGGCTCTGGGTTCTTGATCAGAATGTCGGATGTTCAAGCCCCAACACTGCCAAGCTGCCACTGTTGGGCCCTTGAGAATGGGCCCTAACCCTCTCTGCTCCAGGGGTGGCCGACCCTGTCCTCTGACCCCAACTTCCTAACAAGCTGGGATATGCAAAGAAAGGAATTTCACTGTGCTGTAATGTATATGTGACAATAGACTTCTTCTTACCAGTTTGTTAGCATTAATTATCCTTCTACTTTTCCTGGTGGGGGTCACGGTGACAACAGGCGGAAAAGGTCAGTCCAGACTCCTCTATTTCAGCTCCTCCTAGTGGATCCCCAGACGTTCCCCAAATCAACTGTGAGATACAGTCTTTTCCCCCTAGGTCTCTCCAATGTGACTGATACAGCTCTACCAGGAGCTGTCCAGGGGGCATCCTTGTAAGGAGCCCAAATTGAGTAGTCGCTCTACTCCGAGGCATTCCAGGATTGTGAAACTCCTCACTCTAAGTAAGCCCAGCTTTACCAGCTGATTCAGCTCTACAAGCAGCTGACTAGAAGCCATCCTTTTAAGGTTCCCAAACCTCTTCAGTTGGCTCCTTTCAATTCAGTGGCTCGACTCTGATGCCTCCCAAATTGTTGAGCTCCTCACTTCAGAGAGTAAGGCCAGGAACTCTGCAAAGGAAACTCATTTCGGTCTAAGGACAGGGACATAGTTTGACTGGTAAACACAGAGTTTTGTCTACAATCTGAGCTCATAAAAATTTGCAATGTGGCATCCTACAAGGTTCAGTTTTAAGTCCAATATACTGTACTTCTCCTTTTATATGTAACCCTTTGAAAACGTAATTCACTTATCTGCTGATGATACATTATTACATTCATCAGTTTGGCTAGATTGAGCAAAACAGCTATGCCTATTCTTTGATTTCCACATAAGTGAGATGTTTAATGCTCATGCCAGGGGAAAAAAATCAGAGAACACAGCAACAGTAGTATTAAATCTACAAAGGATGCACTGACCTCAAAGTCCTGTTTACAACATTTAAACATTTAAAGCTCTGAGCAGTATAAACAGTATAATCTTGAGAACTTCGCTCAGGTGAGGCCTGTTAGTCAAGGTGAAAAATAAAACAAGATTCCAGACAGATAAAAACGTTCAGAATGCATTTATGGCATTTGGCAGATGCCTTTAGCCAGAGCGACTTACATTTATCTCATCTAAACAACTGAGCAGTTGAGGGTTAAGGGCCTTGCTCAAGGGCCCAGCAGTGGCAGCTTGACTCTTTGAGGTGACTGATGTAACATTTTTGAACAAGTCAAGTATTTGAGGCGACTGATGTTTGCAAAAGAGTTGACTCTTTGAGGTGAGTGATGTTTAGTTTGCTGAACGAGACGGCTCTCTGAGTCAAGTCTTTTAGGTTGAAGTGAGAGAGACAACACATTTATATTCTATAAGGATATCCTGTTAAACGAATTTACTTAATGAAGCAAAGCCACAGCAGGCAGAATAACATTAATGCAGAGATGCTTACTATAGGCTATTTGTTGATGCACAGGCTATTTGTGGTGCTTTGCTGAATTTTCCAGTTATTTAACCAGATTTTACAAAACACAATGTAAAGTCATGTTATTTTACTAATTATACAGAAGAGTAAGACTTCAGGAAACAATTTCAGTTATAGTTATAATAAATGAAGGATAAGCTTATTAAACTTATTTCTAGACATTTCACACATTTCAAGCTTGAAATATTCTTGTTCTGTCGGCAGAAATTATTGCAAATTTTAAGCATTTAATTCTAGAAAGATTATCAGCCAATAGAATAAGCACATTTAAAGCTTGAAATTAGTAAAAATGGAAAGAAATAGGTTTAATAATCTTATATGTTTGGTTTATTGTAATCTTATAATAGGAGGTACTAGATAAAGTTGATAAAGTTGCTTTTCACTTGCTTAGATGTCATTTGTTTGCAGTGGCCATTAAAATATTTTCCAGCATGTTTTCCAGTTTAGAGGAAAATGACTGTGAGCTGTTTGAGAATCAAGTTGAGAGTCAAATGATCTGACTCAGTGAAAAGAATTGCCATTACTAGTGGAGTGGTGTAAAGACACAGCGGTTGATGAAAGGGAAATGAGCGACAGGTGTGTGTAAATCAGCATGTTGGTGAACGGGAGTGTGCTAATGTCTGGACTGGATTATGGATTAGTGCTGAATCCTGGTTTTTCAAGTAGTCAGATTCTTTAAAATTCCAGCTACAGATGTAGGTGCTGCCTCTTAAAATGCTCACCATCATCCCAGAAAATAGCACAAAGCTATTTTGTTCTCACAAGCACATACTGTAGGTGGGAAATGACTGAAAGTTTGGACTGAAAATGTGGCCTGAAGAAGGAAACCTTTCTCTTTTTTTCTTTGCCGTCAATTGTCATATGGTTTAAGATGAAAATGTAATACGTCTCTGAATAATGCCCTTTTACTCGGTCACTGGTTATTTTTTGTCTATTTACTAACAGGATATTAAAAGGACTTAATGGCGCTCCACAGGATGTTCACAGTTTGGGATCATTTTGATCGATACTTTTTCAGAACTTTGTATTTGAGCTCCTTGGTCTTCATGATGCTGTTGGTTTAGGTATATTTGCTAACAAACGATGGGTTCTTCCAGAAACAGGTGTATTATACCGAGATTATATTGAGGTATATTTATGTTGAGACTCTATTCAGCTAATTATGTGACTTTGTGACTTCTGATGGCATAATTTTCACACATCCTCACACACACACTTTAACATTATGGGCTATTTTGAGTAGATTCATGACATAATCCCAGTTAAGTGCATTTCAGTTCCATGTTGTGGCACTAAACATGTTTGAGGAGAGTGAATTAAGCAAGTCGCTGTAGCAAAACTAAAAAAGGAAGAGGTTTGATTAGTTGCTAGTAAACATCCAGCAACAGATGGCTACTAATAATGCGGATAAATTTCAGTAATATATGCAATTAACCCCTGAAAGTGCCAGATTATTGTTCAATTATTTATCTTAAAATATAGTATTCATTATCTATGATGAAATATTGAATAACTACAGTTAAACTCACCGGTAGTTACAAGTGAGGAGTGTTGTTTGTTTTAGTTTTTTTGTTTTATATTAACTTCCTACCAAGTTCATCAATCGGCTATCTTCTACAACTGATCAAAACTGAAGCAGCATGGACCATGATGTACAGTTGCAATCAACATTATTCAATCCCCATTGCAAATCAGGCTTATTGTCAAAATGTACAGACGTTCAGCTGTTTGCAATGAACAAATCAAACAAAAGCAATTAAAATAGCTCAACACAATGAATGCTTCAAGTGATTTCCCCAAGTTCAACTGAAAATGCAACTTCTCCAGTCTCAAAATGATTCAACCCCCTGAATAGAATCCCTCACAACAGCACAAATATGCAAAACAGGTGTTATCTCAAGCACACTTGATGCAACTAATCAAGGGCTTCATTAGTTGCACCAGGTGTGATTGAGCTCGAACACGTGAAATACCTGAACTGGCTAGGGGCAGAAAATACATGAAATACCTGAACTGACCAGGGGCAGAAAATACATGAAATACCTGAACTGACCAGGGGCAGAAAATACATGAAATACCTGAACTGGCTAGGGGCAGAAAATACATGAAATACCTGAACTGGCTAGGGGCAGAAAATACATGAAATACCTGAACTGGCTAGGGGCAGAAAATACATGAAATACCTGGACGGGGCAGAAAAAGGGAGCTATCAACGGCTGCAACCAGATTTCTGAGAAGGCAGGTTGTGAAAAACCCTCGAGTGACTGCAAAAGACCTGCAGCAAGGCATTTACATTTACATTTACGGCATTTGGCAGACGCCCTTATCCAGAGCGACTTACATTTATGTAATTTATACAACTGAGCAGTTGAGGGTTAAGGGCCTTGCTCAAGGGCCCACAGTGGCAGCTTGGCAGTGCTGGGATTTGCTGGGACAGCACCACCACTGGGCACATATAGGTGTGTTAGATGAGGTGTTGATCCAATGATGGGTAAGACTCCCAAGGCCAAAATGGGGCAACCTAAGGCAGGACGGCACCACCACTGGGCTAATAACAGTGTGTGACGAGGTGCTGATCCAACGATTGTTAAAACTCCCAAGGCCAAAGTGGGGCAACCTAAGGCAGGACTGTTAGTGGGTAGTTAGGGAGGTAAATAGGTGGGTAGGTGGGTGGGTAGGTAGACCTCAAGTCTACCACATTAACCCCAATACAAAATGTCAAAACTTAGAAGTTATGTTTAGTAAAGTTTTACTTAGGTCATAGTCTTGCCTATTTAATAAGTGGTGGCTCAACGGTTAAGGCTCTGGGTTACTGCCACTATTGGGCCCTTGAGCAAGACCCTTAACCCAATCTGTTCCAGGGGCGCTGTATCATGAATGACCCTGCGCTCTGACCCCAGTTTCCTGACAAAGCTGGGATATGCGAAAAAGAATTTCGCTGTGCAGTAATGTATATGTGACAAATAAAGGCTTCTTCTTCTTCAAAACAAAAATACATAAATAAACAAACAAACAAATAAATACATAAATAACTAAACAAACGAACAAAAATAAATAAATATGAATGAAAGAAAATAAAATGTAATAAATAATAGAGTCTCTGTTTTTCTTTCAAATTACACATGATCACACCACAACTACATACAGTGTTAAGCATTCATTTTTACACCAAAATACTCACCTTCCTTCTACTGTAATAAAACCAGCTTATAGAATATGAATTAAAAAAAGGAAATGGTTAAACTGATACCCATAAAATCACAGAGCTAGGGTTATGGTTCTTTAATCAATTATTTTAGAAGATGCAGTCAAATTTTAATTATTCAAAATATATAGTATTTGAATGCAAATAACTATAAATGAATAAACAATCAATCAATTAATCATTATAATAAGCCCATATGTTTATACTGCCACAGACAGGTAGATCCACAACTTATATAAGCCAGTGAGATTTCTGAGATTCGATCAGGACCACAGACCATATAGGCTGCTTTGGATATAGTGTCCCACAATACATTTGAAATAAATTTAAATAGATTCATGCAATCTGCTATTGTGTTGGGTTTTTTTTTAAACACTGTCTTGATATACATATAATATAGCATTATAAAGTTATAAAGTTATAGAGCAGTGTGACTGCCATATTGCCATACTGCTTTGGAAGTATTGTTCTGGTAGAGCTATAGTTACCTGGAGTATTACTGAATTCTAATACTTGAACTTTTACTCCATTACTTTTTCAGGAGGAAAAGAAACATACTTTTCACTCCTTACATTTTCATTTAGATCTTCAAAGTGCCTGCTGTTACAAATCTTAAAGGCCAGTACATTTTACTCTTGTTTTTATTTCCTCTTGCCAATCAGTCGAGTTCCACCAATTTTAATTTATTATAGATTCATATCAATAACGCAATCCTTACACACCCCATTTAACTCGTCAGCTCAATAACACACTCTCGTTGAGGTTAAAGTAGGTGTGTGAGAGCAGGAAAAGTCTAAAATGTGCACTGTGGGTCTATAGCAACAGGACTGAGAGTCACTGAGAACTGAAATGGAGCTCAATCTGTTCACTAGGGTTTGGTAATCAGAGGCCACCTCAATCGTCCGTGCACCAAACTGACCTCGAGCGTCATTTCCACTGAGAGTCTGAGGAGACAGCAATTCTGCTGGGGGAAAAAATAAATCCTGGGTATAAAACAAATATTCACTGTTGAATAGTCTGAAACTAGCCAGTATTTAGGGTGCAGATAAGAAATTAGTGTTTGCCTAATAAGTAGTTTTGTTTCTGATTGGCGTTTCAAAGAAACAGTTCAACTAGCAACATTGTGTCTGCGTCTCCAAAAAGAAAAAAGAAAAAAGAAAAGAAAAACTCTGACCTATAATCTAGAAAATCCAGAAGACTGGTGTGCAAAACAGACCTTTCAGTAGGTTTGAAAGCTACATGAGAGGTTTTTAAAATTCAAACACTAACTGTAATAGGGAACCTGGTTAGATTTAGTACACAACAACAGTCTAGAATAGTACATGAGTACACGGTTTGAGACACAACCCTAGTTTTTGTAGCGGAGGCAGACACATGGGGAAACTTGTCCAATTTTATTGCTGAACTATTTTAGTGCAGCATATCAGGATCAATATATAGTATATACAATGGATATAAAAAGTCTACACACCCCTGTTAAAATAGCAGAATTTTGTGATGTAAAAAAATTAAACCAAAATAAATCATGTTGGAACTTTTTCCACCCTCAACGTGAAAAATTAAGTATAAAACAATCTGGTCGCATGAGTGTGCACACCCTTTTATAACTGGGGATATAGCTGTGTTCAGAATGAACCAATCACATTCAATCTCATGTTCAAAAGTAATTATCATACAGCTGTCATCAATGAAATTATTCTGATTAACCCCAAATAAAGATCAGCTGTTTTTGTAGGATTTTCTTGACATCATCCTGGTTTCATCTGACTGCTGAAGCCATGGTCCGCAAAGAGCTTACAAAGTATGTATGGTATCTCACTTGTTGAAAAGTATCGATCAGGAGAGGGGTATAAAAGAATTTTCAAAACATAACATATACCATGGAACACACTGAAGGCCATCATCAACAAGTGGAAACAATGGAGCACCACAGTGGCATTACCAGGAACAGGACGTCCCTCCAAAATGTATAAAAGGACAAGAGACCTACGGCAATATTAAAGGAGCTGCAGAAATATTTGACAAGTACTGATGTGACAGTCTCTAGTATTCTTCACGTCTGGGCTATGGGGTAGGGTGGCTAGACGGAAGCCCTTTCTCACAAAAAAAACAAAAAAAACATCCAAGCTCAGCTAAATCACACCAAACCATGTGGCAAAATGTGTTAAGGTCTGATAAGATCAATTCCAAAAGGTATAATAATTCCAAAAAAGTACACCATACCCATGGTGAAGCACGGTGGTGGCAGCAACATGCTTTAGGAATACTTTTCTTCAGCCAGAACTAGGGCTTTTATCAAGGTGGAGGGAATCATTAATAGTTACAAATACCAGTCAAAGGAAGTTCACCTATCAGCACGACAATGACCCAAAGCATACATCCAAATAAACAAAGGAATGGCTTAACCAAAAGAAGATAAATGTTTTTGAATGGCCTAACCAGAGCCCAGACCTGAATCCAGCTAAAAATCTGTGGGGTGACCTGAAGCGAGCTGTGTACAGGAGATTGTATCCGCTTTCATTTCTCATTGAGGTTGGAAAATATGATTTATCTCGGGTTTCATTTTTTTCACACAAATAATTTTGTGATTCTGGACTCAAACAGCAGAGGTGAAATGTAAATTAAGATTATTATTATAAGCAGCCACTGGCAATATAAAGATAGGAAGATAAAACAGTTTTTGAGTACCGCTTAAACCCAATCATATTCTGCCGACATTGAAGTCTATGGATTTTTTTTGGGTGTGCCAAAAACTAATAAAATGTCGTCAATGGCTATGTCCAAACCAACCTACCAACATCAGAAATACTTGGCGCAGTAGTGTGATTTTGGACGCACCCAGAGCATTGCAGGTTATGCATACATGTGTGTGTACTGATTAAAAACTCAACTAAAATCATTAAAGTGTTGATGCTTTTTATTATTATTATTATTATTATTATTTTTTTTTTTTTTTTTAAAATAACTTGTTTGTGTGCCAGCATTGCATCTCAGTGTGTTCCACTTGGAAGCAGCCAAATTGTAAATTCCCCCAGAGCCACAAGATTTAGCCATTAAAGTGTAATAAGAAAAAAGGACGTCCAATTCCCATCATGCCGAGTTGCAGATTGAAGGCAGAAGAGTCTCTAAGGGTCAGACACCTGGGAGTGTAATCCCCCCTGCAAGTGCTCGTCATTGATTAGAGCCTGGAGAAATACACTGCAGATTCGACACTCACACGGCAACAATCAGCAAAGCTATCAGAGAACGAGAGAAAGACTTATTGTCCTTTATCAGAAGTAAAGGGAAAGCTGTCCTAAAATCAATCAAATAACAGCACACCACGCTCCTCCACACTTCTCTACACTGACCTCTATTTTTCAACCAGATAGTCTATCTGTGTGTACATGAAGAATTTCCCTGCTAGGCCTTAGCATGTACTTTGTATAGTAACTCTCTTAACCTGCCACACACTCGGGAACATTTCTACATCATTGGTCAGGCCGTATAAATGTCTACTAGGGATGTAACCGAATACAAATACATTACTCTGAATGAGCAGATAATGTGTTTTAAACAGATATAGCACACTATATAAAAATAAATAAATAAATAATGATAGCTTGCCAGAAAGATTTCACAAGACATCTGCTTGAGACTAGAGGTGTGTATCTGGGATCCCACCAAAAGTCACACTAGTGGGAGGATTTTACTTTTACGCAGGCAACGAAAGACCACGACTGTGTGGCACTCGTTCATTTAGTGACTGCCTGGTCAGTGTAACGCTGGTTTAAACTAGGCTACTAGACTGTCCATATTTTTGGAAATAGAACCAACTAAAAAAACAAACAAAAATAACTGTACGAGCAGTTGAGCAAACATCTCTATTTGAGACCAGTTATGAACTGAGTGATGTAGCTGAGGTTGAGGAACTGCTCTTCTTTTATGTATCTATATCCCTATCTGGACAGGATTAAATGTACATGGGGTCCTGGGGTAATTTCCTATTTTACAGGTGCTACTCTATGATTTTATTTACCTCTGGATGTTTCTTTTTTTTCTCCTCAGAATTTTTCCTTAATTTAATCAAATTTTTTCAAATTCACAGGCCGAATTATCTACTATCTACTATACACGGCAGTGATTTTCCATACCGATGTCGCCTCTGCTGCTACTTGCCGCATTTAGTCTTGTAGCATGCGTATCATCGACCCTCCCCCAGATATTAAACACTTCCCGAGTCACAAAACGAAAATGGATGCTTTCGAAGGGGCACTGAACCACATGCTTAAACCACACGCAAAGCATTTTCAGGAGGAGAAATAAAATAAAATCATTAAGAAAAGTGAGATCCCGCAGGCCGGTTAACGGAGCTGTCATAACGGCAGCTAATTTTCTATAAATAATGACTAGTCGTATCACTGCCAGTTACTTAAATATCTAATGCTGATAAATTAATACTGTACATGATTGAATTTGTTTATATTCAAACTGCTAATCTTTTATCAATTTTTAACGTTAGATATTTACAGAACTGACCAAATGAACATCTTGGTCTGTATAAAACACAACCTGCTAGAAACTTGCTCCTCCTGTTGTAATTTTATAAGATATGAGAGTTTTATCACTGTGTGAAGATGTGTAAAAAAAAAAAAAAAAAAAATTATTACGGATGTCTCACTGATAAACGAATGCGATCCGAAGAGGGCTTCTGCATGGGGGTTCAAATAGGGATACAAATGCCACCATTAAAGAGCAGTGATATTACTGTGGATGGTACCACTTAAAAACCATGAAGATTCTTCGGACTGCAACTGATACGAACAGTTTTGCGCTCAAGTCTCCCTCAATGAACAGTTGATAACGTCAACAAAATAGACTTCATGTGAAAACTATAATGAATTTCCTGGTTACACAATTGCACTTTTTGACCATGTAGTAAACAGTTATAGAAGGGATTTATTTATAATCGCACTATCCGGTGTCACCCAGATGAGGACGGGTTTCCTTTTGAGTCTGGTTCCTCTCAAGTTTTCTGCCTCTTGTCATCTCGGGGAGTTTTTCCTTGTAACCGTCATCTCTGGCTTGCTCATTAGGGATAAATTAATAAATGTAAAATGTATATAAACATGAAGGTCATGAACATGAAGGTCATTCAAATTCAATCCTTACCATCAATTCAAATCACCCAAAACATGTTTATCCCAATAGAGAAATTATTTAAATCCTCAGACACCATCTTAATGTAAATCTGATGTATTGACTGTATTAACATATATTTTCATATAAACGACTCACTCATGAGCCTTGCCATTTGTAATTAGACATTCGTGATGTAATGCTGAAGTTTCTCGTTATGCCTTGATGGTTGATGCAGTATGCAAAAGTGTAAATGTCTAGTTTTAGTCGTTTTTTCCTTTTCTTGACCATAAACAACCATTTAAAATCATTCTCACTCCTTTCTAGTGTTATTCTGCCTTCAGAATGGCCATATAAAAAAACTTCACAGCTTTCTAAACAAATCATCAGCGCCTATTAAAACCTACTTAACGCTTGCCTTCCACACTTCCCAGCTGTCTTTCCCAGGGTTCCTACGACTTTAACCATTTAAACGGCGAGCGCATTTTGGGCTCGCCATCCCATGTTGAAAGCACAAATTCACACGACCCATCTGAAGTGTTTTTGCATCATAAAATATTAAATCCCATCAGACTTCACTATGCAAATGCATTCTTTTATCACTCTGGTTTAGCAGAAGAAGCAGGTGGGTGTGCGTCGAGGGTGTTTTTTTTTTCAATTTGCATATTCATCCAATCTGGATTTCTTGATGAGGGTGAAAGTCTAAGCCCCCTCTGTGCTTTTGCAGAGAAATTTAACAGACACCAAAACATTGAGTAACACAAGGTACAAGATGCTTAATACAAATATACAGCAGACAAGTGAGTGGAAAAGTTAAAAAGTTTATATACCGTTAGGACAAAATGGAGACGAAGATAATGAAGGTTATTTTGGTTATTTTTTTTAAACCATTTTTTTCCCCGTTGATTTGTGCATGAAACATCTGCGTTTCACTTTTAACTATGTAGACTTATTATTAGATTCATTGTTGAATATAACCCTTTTTGTAGATTAATTGTAGCATACACTATATGGCCAAAGTCAGGTGTCCACAAACAAATTTTTGGTCATATTGTGTAGACAAAAAAAAAAAAAACCCAAAACAAAATAATACAGGAGTGCAAACTTGTGCACTAAACTGTGTCTATTCATTTTGGTTGTTTCTTTCAATCTAACATGGGAAATGAGCCTGTATTGTATTGTGAATGGAGTTAAAGTGAGTCACATGGTGTTTTTTGTTGCAGTGGCTCTTGAGTCCATGACCCTCCGAAGGTCTGATACCAATGTGACATTTATAAACAGGTCATTCCTTCTCTCTCATGTTCCCTGGTGCTTCTTTTCCATTCCTAAAGCATCCAAGTGACATTAAGTGGAACCTCATGTGAAGAGAGAAGAGCAGAGGAACCCATAGCTCTCTCTCTCACACACACACACACATGATGAATAGTGCACACACACCCAAACACACCCCTTGTTAGCCATGTAATCACTTTTGGGCAATCTGGACAACTTCCTGATACTCTTGATCGATTGTTGATTCTCCGTGGCATGATTTTCGTCCAGAGGGAGTGAAAGTAAAGCATTACATTTTCTATATAGCCCTATATAGGGGGAGGGGGTGGGGGGAAGCTGCCGCTTGTCTGTTTTAGTTAAGATTTAGACACGTTTTACATTCATACCTTTTTCTTCATATTCTAGGATGTCATGTAGAGCAATTTATAAGAACGTGTGCATGTAAACTTTTCTAACGTCTACATCTTAAACAGACGAGCAGCAGCTTTTACTGTAAAACCCTGTATATATTCAGGATGCCTTCAGGATTTCACGATTTCGCAGAAATGAACGCAAAATCAAGCAAATTCTGCAATATTCGGAGGAGATTGCAATGTTTCAAAATTACAGCAGATTTGTGATGTCATCACAACGCGCATTCAGTGAAAGCCCTCTTCGATTCACGTGCATCGAACATGAGCACAGCTAAAAGGTCTCATTTACCAACAAACATCACAGTGGAAGTCACCGTGCGAAACTATTTCGTGCGACTGCAATTACGCCAATTCGAGTAGTTCTCCGCATAAAAAGCACAAAAAACTGCAAAAGTTGCATCGCAAATTTTGAAAAACGATGCAGAAAAATCAAGCATTTTTGGGCGCAACGATCACAAAAAAACTCCTGTATGAAATCCTGTATGGACTGATATATACATACACACACACCCACACACACTCCAGTTCCTACCACGATGGGCTTGACCGTGCTGCTTGAACATGTCGGGGCGGCATTGTTAATCACGTTCTAATTATCCTTACCATTAAAATTACTGTCAAAATGTTTTGACACTTGTAGTCCTATTTAATCTTTTTTTCTGACTTTTTTTTTGGTCTTTTTTGGCAGAAATAGTGACCGTTTAATTTCACATTAATAAACATTAATGAACCCAAAACCTTCTCTAATTACCGTGACAGAAAGAGAGGACCCATCTTTCAAGTTAGAAAATTGAGGCGAGGTGAGGCGAGACGAGAGCTCCAGACGAAAGACTGCTAATGTGAGGAAGGGGAAGGAAGGGGGCGGGGCTATCAGAGAGTTCAAAACACCTACTCACGTGCCAATCATTTCAGATTCATTTGTCAGTTGGCTCATCTGCCATCTTTACTGGGGGAAATTAATTTTTTTTAAGTCTCTTTTGGTGCATTTTTGAGTGGAAACTTCTCCGATATTAAAATGCGAAGCTCCTACACAAAGTGCATAAAGGCTGTCAGGTCTGGGAATGTGGTTCAGTTCGAATACTGTCTCCTAGCGACAGGCATTAGTTCACTGCACTTAAACAGTGAAGAGACTTTCACGTCTCAGAAGTTAGAAGAGAAGGCTGAAATTTAAATAAGAGCGAAAAGGATACGATTACAATCTGTCATTTTGTCCGAGGGGCAAAACAGCGACAACGATCAGCATTAATAAAAGTATTTCCTGAGCTCGTGCACACACACACTAAAAAAAAAAAAAAAAAAGAACAGTGATGCAACAACACTGATTCAGGTATGCAGTTTGAGCCTTTTATTCTCCCCGACAGATCATAAAAAGCAAAAAAAATAAGCAGAAACATAATCAGCGCTGTATATACATACACACACACAGACGTGATGAACAGTTGTGCAGTAGGAGCCTGGGTTCAGCCTGATGAGTACAGAAATGTATTAACTTACATGGTTAGGTGAGGATCGGTTTGCGTGTACGAGGTGCCAAAACTTTCGCTTCACTATACAATTCATACAAAGCACAAATCAATCTGACGTTTTAGTGCAATTAGATGATTACAGTGTTTACACTGAAAGAGCTTCCAGCTTCACACTAAGGAAAATTTGACACTGACGCCCTCGCTAACTGCTGCTATCGAGTTTGTGAAAATCTTTATTTATTTGTTTATTTATTTATTTATTTTAAAGCTGTGTTTTATTCCCCTGAGGCACTCATTTGGTTTTCTGGTGTTGGGCACATTGTAATACACATCTCCTACACTGCTGCTGGTTCTCATACCTGTTACACTGCCCTACTCTGTAGAAGTGAAACATGGCCTCCTCATTAAGAAAGAAAGAGAGAGAGAGAGAGAGAGAGAGACAGAGGGAAAGAAGACAGACTTGTTCCCATTTCTCCAGTCGCTGCAGGTTTCCATACTGTTCCTCTGAATCAGGTGTGTATCTGTACGGTGCTCTATGGTCTCTGCTCTTCTTGACAAACTTTCACTAAAGGTCACACCACAAACATGGCTGCTTCTCCAACGTTCCTCAGAGCTAGCCTCCGGTCCTCAGCTTGTTCTGGAAAAGAAAGAGAGAAATTAAGAAATTGTTAAATGGACCGACGGGACAAAAAGTAGCTGTTTGCATGTTAAGGGATATGTGCGAAACACTCTGCCCTCTCTGTCAGTCAATACAAATTTCATACAGGATACTGCATGAGGCAGAACAGGAGCTTCCTGATGAGAGAGGGAAAATATAATGAGCAATAGGAGAGTCTTTAAAGTGATGGATTTCACCCTCTTCTCCATCATGAAATCTATAGCTTGGAAAGCTGTAACTCTTTCTCATGTATAAATGAAACGCTGGTAGAAATTTGTCAAACAGTAGGGATTCTTAAGTACAGTTCTCATTACACACGGACTCGATAGAAAAGCTCTGGATGTTGGCCCGACGCTGACCTGACACTTAGTTAACGAGCCAAAACCTTTGCAAGCTTCTGGAGTGTGAGGTGTGACTGTAGGAGGCTTGAGGACAAATGATGTCCAAGGTTCACGTCTAAGATCTGCCCTGTTTTAGTCATGACATGCAATCAGGCATGGACTGGAAAATTTTCATTGCCATCATGAATAAGCAAAAGTATAAAACCAACTGTTGCCTTTGCCTAAAATTACTTACTTGTTTAAAACAAACAAATAAATAAATAAAATTCAGTAAAATGACTGAGAAATAAAACAATTTAAGGTTACATAAATGTAAACATCTAACAGGTCAGTCAGTAGTTGTGATTTCATAGAAAACGTGTATACTTTGATGTATAATGTTACTTTCAAAATTTTAGGAAATTGTCCTATGAATAGGACAAGGCTTTCAGGTGGCACAACAGAAAGGCATCCAAGAGAGCAAAATTGGCCATAAGAGCAACGATATAATCTCTGCCCCCTGTCAATCACAGCAACGCTAGCCAACCGTGGGCATCCGTGAGCTCATGTATGTGCAAGATACATGAGGCTAGATAGCGCTTTCCTCCGGGTGTGTTACACCATCCTGTGACACAGCAAGAGCAGCAGTTTGGAAAGATGCAGTTGGCTGGCTTCACATGTCTTGGAGATATCCTTCACCATCCTGGATAGGTAGCTGATTTACTCCCCCACCCTCCTCCACCCCAAACAAAAAAAAATATTGTGTGTACACTTTGATGCATAAAGTTACTGTCAAATTTGTCATTATGATGATACTTGACGAGACTTTATATGCACCACAATATTTGTTTTGCTATTTGATATTAAACCCTGTCAGTCATGTGTTGTCTGTATAATAGCATATTGAATGGCTAGAATGTCAGTAGATAGTTGTTTAGACAGGTCTCAAGATAATGTGAGCCATATTTGGTCAAGAAAAGAGGAGTAGCAAAAATGGCACTTTACTTTACTCAGTGCAACTTATAACATCCAAGTGAAAGATATAACACCAACATGTCAGGAAAAAAAAAAAAAAAAAAAAAAAAAAAAAAAAAGACAGAAAAAAACACAATCACTGAGTTGGAAAGAGGATCACTCCCTTGCTTTAATTTGCCTTAATTTTTTAAATTACAGCCTTTAGTCTGTTGGGATATGTCTCTACTAACTTTGCACATCTAGACTTTGCAATATTTGCCCACTCTTCTTTGCAGAACTGCTCAAGTTCAGTTAAATTTGATGGTGACCGTTTGTGGACTGCAGTCTTCAAATCATTCCACAGATTTTCAGTGGGGTTTAAGTCTGGGCCCTGACTAGGCCATGCAAGGACATTCACCTTTTTCCTCTTTCAACTACGGTGTGGTCAGTTTTCCTGTGTGCTTTGGGTCATTGTCATGTTGGAAGGTAAACCTTCTTCCCACTGACAACTTTCTGGCAGAGGGCAGCAGATTTTCCTCAAGAATTTGACGGTATTTTGCCCCATCCATTTTCCTTCTATCCTGACAAGTGCTCCAGTCTCTGCTGCAGAGAAACACCCCCATAACAGGACATTACCACCTCCATGCTTTACTGTAGGAATGGTGTTATTTTGATGGTGAGCTGTATTGGATTTCTGCCAGGCATATCGTTTGATGTTGAGGCCAAATAATTCAATTTTAGTCTCATCTGATCATAACACCTTTTTCCATGTGGCCTCAGAATCTTCAAGGTGCGTTTTGGCAAAGCTCAGTTGTGGGTGGCTTTTTTCTTGCAACCCTCCCATACAAGCCACATTTGTGGAGAATTTGTGATATTGTTGTCACATGCACACAATGACCACTCTGTCATAAATTCCTGCAATTGCTTCAGAGTTGCTGTAGGCCTCTTGGTAGCCTCTCTGACCAGTTTCCTCCTGGCTCTTTCATCCAGTTTGGAGCGACGTCCTGATCCAGGGAGGGTCTGTGTTGTACCAAATACCTTCCACTTCTTAATAATAGACTTCACTGTGCTTCTAGGCATTGATAAAGCCACCCATAGTTGTTTGCTTCAGTTGCACCACAAAATGCTCCAGGAAAGCTCTTTTCATGGTGAGCTAATCAAAATGACCACAGCTGATCACAGTTGAAAGTCAAATGGCTTTGTGTGCCATTGAGAAGATGATTAGCTACACCTGATTGAGTTTACAAGTCATTTTTAGGAGGGGGGTGATCTTTTTTTCCAATTATGTTTTTAATTTTTTTTTACTGACATGTTGGTGTTATATCTTTCACTTGGATGTTATAAATTGCACTGAGTAAATACAGCTGGATAAAACAAAAGCTGTGTCCGTCTTCATTTCAGGCTGAAAAGCAACAAACTGTGATTATTTTAAAGGGGGGTGAATCTTTTCTATACCCACTGTAGATGGAAGCATTTACAGCATACCTGCCGGGGTGCCTAACGTTTACATTTTTGACACAGTTCAAAAGTTATGCCCATAAACGTACTTCCAAATTAAGCCCAGATTTGACTCAAGGGTGGCACTAGAGCGTTGGCAGCACTTGGCCCAAATTTGGTCAGAAGCTTCCTTAGACCCTCCCCAATCAGTGTACCAAATTTCACAACTTTTTACCAGATGGTTCTATTGGCTACCATAGACACCCTAGCCAGAAGAAAAAAGAAGAAAGAAGAAGACGGAAGAAGAAGAAAGAAGAAGAAGAAGAACAAAGACCTTAGGTGCTTGGCCCCCTAATAATAACATGTTGAAAACTATTACTAATAATAATACTAAAAAATAGAACAGCTAACATGAGGGGAATGGGAAAAAAAAAAAAAAAAAGGTAAAAAAAAAAAAAAGTTTCACATCCAATATTTGTTACTGAAAATGTGATGACACCTGCGATTCTCTCATAAGGCTGAACTGTGATACATAATTATGATATTTATAATCATACTGATATTTTGCTCAGATCTGCAGTCATAAGATTTTGACAAGAGGGAAGAAAATCTGACTCAAACAGGTGTTAATGCTAAACCATAAACTCCTCCACCACAGAAAAAAAAACCCAAAAATAAAAAGGAGCGGATGTGGATGATAAAGTCTTCTTGAGTGCACTCCTAAGAGGTTCCTCTCAGTGTGGTAATAGCAGCAGGGCCTCTGAAGCGTCCGTATTACAGAGAGCTGGAGTGGAGAGACGGTCGGAGCTAAATGTTATCAGTTCATTATTGATGAGCTGGAGGGTAATTACTCTCACAAAGCCACAGTGATGACGGCACGCTGGCCTTAACCATGCCTGAGAAACAAGTGTATTGGGTTCACGTGATCAAATGGATGTACAGGAGATTAGAATCAACAACTGTAGTCATTTAGTCGTTACTTATGCATCTTTATTAAATGTAATGTGAAAAGATGAGGATTGTCATAACTCGGCTGTTTTTCAATAAGTTCATATAGAATTAAGGGTGGGCAATATAATGATATTGAAAAAAATAATCACTGTATTTAGTTTTTGCAAATAATGGACTACGTTCGGAGTATAATTGAGGTGATATGATGTGATAATTGTTCTTAAGAGCAGTGGCAAGGTAAAATCTTCGAGACTCCTGGACGAATG
The DNA here is from genome assembly GCA_023630585.1 of Cranoglanis bouderius. Lineage (NCBI taxonomy): Eukaryota > Metazoa > Chordata > Actinopteri > Siluriformes > Cranoglanididae > Cranoglanis > Cranoglanis bouderius. The sequence continues at coordinate 29,271,540 of CM042538.1, forward strand.
AAGCTGAAATATCAGTTATCAGTTAAGATATCTTTTGTACACTTTTCTGGCGACGATCTTTAGAATCTTGAAAGCGGCTCTGCTGTGGATCCGTAAGATAATTCAGCATTAAGAGTGGGCAGTACGATGATACTTTTAGACATTTTTCTTTCATTTTGCAAACAAAGTTCAAATGCCATTGCGACAAAAAAATTTGACCACGGACAATTCGGAAATACCAATCAGCCTACAACACATATCTTTGGACTGAGGAAGGAAACCCATGAGTCACAGGGAGAACATGCAAGCTCCATAAACACAGGGCGGAGGAGGGATTCAAACCCCCAACCCCGGAGGTGCTAGGCAAACGTGCTAACCACTAAGCCACCGTGCCCCATCATGAGTGAGTCACATGTCATGAGTGGTCCTAGTCCTGATTAACCAATTCAATTTATCTTATCATTGCAGGGCACAAAAAATGGCTACGTTTTTTGTTTTGTGCACCGTCGTCATAAATTGTACACAATGTACAATTTAGTTTCATGTGGCCATGAGATACTTAAACAAGATCATGAAATCGTAACGTGTGCACAGTGTACTTAAGTTAAAGGTCAGAATCGTGGGTAATTGAAAGACGCCTCTGTTTGAGTGTCTAGGGCTACAGTCGAGTTTTTTTTTTTATACCTGAATTTAAGTAATTAATGAGAAATAGGAGAGTAATAAATAGGATTTTAACATCTGATCACATATTACATGCCACTGTATTATCATAAGCCCTACAGTAATAGTATTCTGTAAATACAGACACAGGACGCGGCCTGATTTTATACATTTACCCACTGGAATCTAGTTCAGAGTGCTTTTCTGTACCAAAATGTGCACACACACACACACACACACACTCCTTGAATTTACTATTAAGTTTTCTCTACATTATTTCATGATCCTCTGATGCGAGTCATAAAAATCAGATTTCGTTGATAACCGGAGCGAACATGAATGCACTTTAGAGCATGCATCTGATAAAATAAAGTGTTACAAGACACTACGGTGAGACCGGGATTCAAATTTACAAAATAATATCACAAAGAAATGGCTGGAATGCTAAAAAGGTTACCTTGCATGTACATAATAATGAATAAAACATGCGCATTTACATGATGCATTACTTAAACCCGGTGGAAATCGAGTAGCATGTTTTTTTTGTTTTGTTTTTTTATAACTATAATTCCCATGAGAAGGGAGAAGGGCAGAGTAGCCGGTGCTCTGATGCAACCGTTACATTGTTCAAATCTAATAGAAAAGCTATCTGAATGTAAATCGAGCCGTGTTCTGGGAAACACTCTGCGTGTGTTGAGGAAGGCAGATGAGAAAGTCGGAGTTCCGCGTCGGTCTGAGGTCCGGTCCTCGACGGGAGGCCGAGTGAGAGATAATGGGAGAAAGCAGAACACACCCGCCTCTTCTTATTTCATTTAACACACACTTAAGCAGGACTGAATGACGTCCTCTGTGCGCCGGCGTTATGCGGATGGACGTTTAGTGACCGACAGCCTGCAATTTCAGGGGAAACTCGGAAGTGTCTGTAGCCGAGCGGAAAAAGAAGAGGACGCTCTCGGCACATAGCCGGTGATCACAAATGGAGGTTTGTGTCACTGAGGCACACAGAGTGTGTGTTTTATTACAGGGTCTCGCTGACATGAGTGGATCAGCTCTCGCTTGAGGGACAGAAGCAGGAGTTCAATGAATCTCAATGGAGTGGAGGAGTGCACGAGTACTTGCGGATAACACATCTGCTCGATTTAAGTGACAACTGGTTATTCTGGATGTGGCACGTATACCTACAGCTCTCTCTAAAACAGGACCATCTCTATCCACATGCATAAACACAGCTAAATAACTAAATGCTATGCTCCATTAGTCTGTTATTGGAATCTGAAGGCTCTGTAAGGCTTTTCGGGTGAAAATGAGTTAAGATTATAAATGTTCAGCGGTTTGGGAAAACCCTTTGGGCGTCGCTGTGGCTAAATTCTGGGAAACGACTTTAAAAATTATTTTATTCTGCCTATGACATACTTTGGCATCTCTAATTTAAGAAAAATATTTTCCCAAGAACGATGTAGCGATGTTTTCATGTACTTTACAATCTTGCCTAGGCTTCCAGCAAACAACAACCGTAAGCTGTAAATAAAGGTGGGTATAAAGATAGGCATCGCTTTCATCATTTTATATTTGTATAAAATCTTTTTAAAAAAAACAATAAATAAAATATTTATATAAATCAGTTAAAAGTAGTTGCTTTTAGACAACCAGTGTACTGGGGTCTCTCTTATCTCTTTTCATTTCTGGGGGGCGACCCAAAAAACTTTACTTCTGATTGAGAAACACGTTTCTAGCTAGTTCAGGGAAGTGTGTCGTCTTGAGAACTACACCCGATCAGCCAGAACATTAAAACACATGCCTAATATTGTGTAGGTCCCCCTTGTGCCACCAAATCAGACCAGACAGGTTAGCCTTTGCTCCCCAAGTGCATCAATGAGCCTTGGGCGCCCATGACCCTGTTGCCGGTTCACTGGCTGTCCTTCCATGGACCACTTTTGGTAGGTACTAACCACTGCATACTCACAAGACATGCAGTTTTGTTGATGCTCTGACCCAGTCGTCTAGCACATCACAATTTGGCCCTTGTCAAAGTCGCTCAGATCCATACGCTTTCCTGCTTCCAACACATCAACTTCAAGAACTGACTGTTCACTTGTTCACTTCCTTGACAGGTGCCAGTGTAACAAGATAATCAATCTTATTCACGTCACCTGCCAGTTGTTTTAATGTTATGGCTGATCAGTGTGTGTGTGTGTACATATATACATACATATATATATATATATATATATATATATAGTATGAAATTTCATCATGTGAGGAGTTTTCCTAAGCATTCATCTTAAAATATTTTTAAAATAATGGATAAGTGTTTTATCCTGGTCAGGGTCATGGTGGATCTGAAGTCTATCCTGGGAACCCTGGGTGCAAAGCGAGAACATGCCCTGGATGGCACACCAATCCATTGTAATATATGAAAAAATTTTATTTATTAGTTTTGTTTTATTTGTTTGGGCCAAAATGTTTAAACAACATAAAAATGAACTTAAAATCATACAAACCATTTATATATACACATATTTTGTACCCTTTTACAATATAGTTTTTTGCTCTTTTCCACTCAGACCCAGATTTACTAAGTACTCATTATTTTTTTTGAAAGCAGGCAAATTGCGTGTGCAAACTTGTCAAATATTACAGAAATGACGTCATGTAAAAAGAGGAGGGAAAAGAAAAGGGGACATGACAATGTCTGAAAGAGTTTAAAGTGCGATGTGGCACGCTTGGATCTCAGAGAAACCCCTGGAAAAGGTAAAACGTGTCAGTTATCAGTTCTGTGTGATTACATGTCACGTGATATCTTTTGTACACTTTTCTGGCCACAAGCTTCAGCATCTTGGAGGTTGCATTCGGACTGGCTGTCTGAACTTCTGTGTATACACACATTTTACCGAACTTTTGAACAGCGAGTTTTTCAAAGCAATGATTTGAAATTTTTTCCCCCCTGAGTACCATCTTTAAGAATGATTAATGAGTTGATGAGTAAAGGAGAGAACCTCGCATGTTTGCTGATTGGCTAAAGGTTGGTCATCTGCCATGTCAGTCAGATTGCCTCATTCTTTGTTCTTGGCCGTGTTTATTGATGAAACGAGACTAACCTTAGTTACATTCTGAAATCACCGTCTAAAAGTACAAAGCAAATTAATACATCTCTGAACAATTCTTATATACACCAGTAACACAAACATACACACTGGCGGCTGTGTTTCACTGATCAGTGCAGAACCTGTGTGTGTGTGTGCGTTTATATACAGGTGCATCTCAATAAATTAGAATGTCGTGGAAAAGTTCATTTATTTCAGTAATTCAACTCAAATTGTGAAACTCGTGTATTAAATAAATTCATTGTCCACAGACTGAAGTAGTTTAAGTCTTTGGTTCTTTTAATTGTGATGATTTTGGCTCACATTTAACAAAAACCCACCAATTCACTATCTCAACAAATTAGAATACTTCATAAGACCAATAAAAAAAACATTTTTAGTGAATTGTTGGCCTTCTGGAAAGTATGTTCATTTACTGTACATGTACTCAATACTTGGTAGGGGCTCCTTTTGCTTTAATTACTGCCTCAATTCGGCGTGGCATGGAGGTGATCAGTTTGTGGCACTGCTGAGGTGGTATGGAAGCCCAGGTTTCTTTGACAGTGGCCTTCAGCACATCTGCATTTTTTGGTCTCTTGTTTCTCATTTTCCTCTTGACAATACCCCATAGATTCTCTGTGGGGTTCAGGTCTGGTGAGTTTGCTGGCCAGTCAAGCACACCAACACCATGGTCATTTAACCAACTTTTGGTGCTTTTGGCAGTGTGGGTAGGTGCCAAATCCTGCTGGAAAATGAAATCAGAATCTTCAAAAAGCTGGTCAGCAGAAGGAAGCATGAAGTGCTCCAAAATTTCTTGGTAAACGGGTGCAGTGACTTTGGTTTTCAAAAAACACAATGGACCAACACCAGCAGATGACATTGCACCCCAAATCATCACAGACTGTGGAAACTTAACACTGGACTTCAAGCAACTTGGGCTATGAGCTTCTCCACCCTTCCTCCAGACTCTAGGACCTTGGTTTCCAAATGAAATACAAAACTTGCTCTCATCTGAAAAGAGGACTTTGGACCACTGGGTAACAGTCCAGTTCTTCTTCTCCTTAGCCCAGGTAAGACACCTCTGACGTCTTCTGTGGTTCAGGAGTGGCTTAACAAGAGGAATACGACAACTGTAGCCAAATTCCTTGGCACGTGTGTGTGTGGTGGCTCTTGATGCCTTGACCCCAGCCTCAGTCCATTCCTTGTGAAGTTCACTCAAATTCTTGAATCTATTTTGCTTGACAATCCTCATAAGGCTGCGGTTCTCTCGGTTGGTTGTGCATCTTTTTCTTCCACACTTTTTCCTTCCACTCAACTTTCTGTTAACATGCTTGGATACAGCACTCTGTGAACAGCCAGCTTCTTTGGCAATGAATGTTTGTGGCTTACCTAGTGAACCAAACTGAGAGACCATTTTGAAGGCTCAGGAAACTTTTGCAGGTGTTTTGAGTTGATTAGCTGATTGGCATGTCACCATATTCTAATTTGTTGAGATAGTGAATTGGTGGGTTTTTGTTAAATGTGAGCCAAAATCATCACAATTAAAAGAACCAAAGACTTAAACTACTTCAGTCTGTGGCATTGAATTTATTTAATACAGGAGTTTCACAATTTGAGTTGAATTACTGAAATAAATGAACTTTTCCATGACATTCTAATTTATTGAGATGCACCTGTATGTGGATATACTGGTGTGTGTGTGCGGATATGTACACATTTCTTTTTCTTCTGTGCATTTCTTTCAGTTTTGCAGCAAGACGGTTTCTTTCTTCTCTTTTTCACTCATTCTTCTTAATCATTTTTCTCTTGAATGTAAAATGTGCTTCTTTTCATCTACTTTTTCTCTCATCCCTTTCTTTCCTCCTCCACCTGAGGCAAAACTACCTTCCTTGCAGAAAAATTAATGGTATTTAAAAACAGAAAATACACTCACACACACTCACCTGTTTAGCGCTGTTGACACACTGCAGGTAGAGAGAGGCGATATTGGAGCAGAGGAGAGTTTTCCCAGCATTCTCTCTGTAGCACTTCAGAATCTGACCCTGCAGGTCGGCACACACAGGGCTAATTTCATACCGCCTGTGAACGACCAGAGAGAAAGGGCAAGACACCGTCAGCGGGGTCGTCCATCATCGTTACATTTCTCAGCTTGTAAATGAGACGGCAGTATGAAAGCGTGACAGTGACGGAGGACTTCAGAATGACATTCTCGGTGCATTTTCACTCCTAAACACCTGATCAATCGTTAATCAATGCGCAGGACTGATCAGTGGAGATCAGGTGCGGGGGATAATTGACTGCCCTTAGATGCAGAACTAAAATGTAACGGCATCGAGTGGGAGTTTCGCTCGAGCAGAGAGGTGTGGGAGGACCGGACGACAGAGATGGATTTCAGTACCCATTAACACTGTGCGCACACATGGATTTAATGAACTGACACACACTCTGACACTGAATGAGTGGATGTGACTTCATACTTAAAGCGACGATGTGAAATATATCCTAAAATAAGACTAAAGCAGGCTATTTTAAAGCGGCTATGACCGAATATGAACAGTGTGTTGTTTTATTCAACAGTGTATAACAATAGTGGCAATATTTCTCTCCTTAAGCCAAATAACAATAATACTGCAATATACTGTATACAGCTATATTTACTGCTGCTTATTGCATAACAGCAAAAACTTTTTATTTTGTAAAGCTGACAAAAAACAGCCAGTGGTCCCTGAATTTTTTTTTTCCACTAACAGGTGTTTCTATGTAATGAGAAAATATATATATCTATAATTTTTACTTTTTCCAAATATAAGACCTAAAATACTAATTCCACCTTCTCTTCACACACAAATACATTTCTGTTAAACACACAGTGAGGCCAAATCTCAAATATTCCCACGTACACTATTCCCTAGATAGGGCACAACTTACATACTGCACTATATAACCGATAAAACAACATTTGAGACTCGTCACTGGTAATAAAAATGAATCAGGAAGTCCTTTTTGTCTCCACATATTTAAAATAATTTCAAAAGTTACACTTTCAATTAAAATTTTTATAAGTAGTTTCCAGCTTGAACTGTTTTACACATAAGCTGGGACAGAAATAACACCGTTTAAACACTGAAGTACTGTCTCTGCGTTTAAGTACCAGGTTCATCCTCAGGGAACGTGATTCCTTAAAACCACTGCCACTGAATTAAAACGTTTTAACCCAAAGTGTGCTGAGAATTTCAGCCAGGAGTTTTCATGTCCATGAGTCAATACTAACACTGCATATCTGCCACACAAAGTTCTATACAGATGGATTTGTAAACCGGTTTGAATGATTCGGAAAAAGAATCGATTCAAAAAGAACGAGTCGTTTCATGTATTGGATATCAGCACTCAGCTCTGTGGTTCAACTTTAAAGAATCATTTCAAAAGAATGATTAGTTCACAAATTGGACAATACCTCTGGGATCTACTTTAAGACACAGACATCATAGAAGAGTTCACTTTGGGCTTGTAAACCAATTCAACAGATTCATTAAAAGGAATCATTCCAAACGAATGATTCGTTCACAAATTGGGCAATACCTCTGTGGCTCTACTTTGACACACACACACACACACACACACACACACACACACAGACACACACAGAGATTAGGTCACTTTGGACGTGTACACCAACCAGACTGATTCATTAAAAGGAATCATTTCAAAAGAATGATTCTTTCACGAATCAACTAGCAGCTCTGTGGCTCTACTTTAAGACTACGACACACACGCACACACACACACACACACACACACACACAAACAAGTTAACATTGTGGAAGAGTTCATTCTAGACTTGTAAACCAATTCAATATGGATTCATTAAAAGAATCATTTCAAAAGAATGATTAAAAATTTGATCTAAATAGTTAATAAAAATTTATTTGGATAAACTACAGTACACATCGAGTGGAAGCAGGAAAAGCTTTTTCCTTCTCATCAACCCCAAACCACATTGAGTCTTCTAGAAAAAACACGACTCCCTGCTGCACCAAGGGAAAACAAACACACACAACCCCTTCATTTAACCACCATGACCTTTAGGGGAGGTAAAGATTAAGAGGAGGCGTTATCTTCGTCTGTTCAACGCTCCGCTGTGTTGGTTTTTGGGCTCAGACATCAGCATAAGGCTCCTTGCTCTGACAGAGCATCATTAATATGACACACATTGGCGAGGAGGTCTAAAGGGAAATGAACAGAAGACGGCTGTCAAGTCTGTGAAGCTGTATCTGATCTCTCTGTCTGATCTCTCTCCGTCTAAGAGAAGGGATTCACCTCTCTTATTTTCCGTCCGTCTCTTTCTGTCCATTCTGTAGTCTTCTAAACCGCACAGCTCCTGTCAATCATACGTGTTCCTGCTTTTAACGAAAACACACTCTTGGGGAAAACTTGAATAGGAAACTATTACAATACAACAACTTTAAAAAAAAAAAAAAAACAGGAAAAAGCGAGATCAACAGATGCAAAGACAGTCACCTTTTTACCACCATCAAAATATTTGTTTACACTCACATATTCCATATAACACAATAGGATATATGATATATAACATAACATGGTTTTATTCCCCTTAAACATTAAGCAACACTCCAATTCTGACATATAAAAGACAGGTCAAGACAGTGTGTTTTTATCATCCAGGATCCATAATGCATGAGTAATGAATATATCTACAGTGGGGGGGAAAAGTATTTGATCCCCTGCTGATTTTGTATGTTTGCCCACTGACAAATAAACGATCAGTCTATAATTTTAATGGTAGGTGTATTTTAACAGTGAGAGACAGAATAACAACAAAAAAAATCCAGAAAAACGCATTTCAAAAAAGTTATAAATTGATTTGCATTTTAATGAGGGAAATAAGTATTTGATCCCCTATCAATCAGCAAGATTTCTGGCTCCCAGGTGTCTTTTACACAGGTAATGAGCTGAGATCAGGAGCACTCTCTTAAAGGGAGTGCTCCTAATCTCAGTTTGTTACCTGTAAAAAGACACCTGTCCACAGAAGCAATCAATCAATCAGATTCCAAACTCTCCACCATGGCCGAGACCAAAGAGCTGTCCAAGGATGTCAGGGACAAGATTGTAGACCTACACAAGGCTGGAATGGGCTACAAGACCATCGCCAAGCAGCTTGGTGAAAAGGTGACAACAGTTGGTGCGATTATTCGCAAATGGAAGAAACCGTCAGTCTCCCTCGGTCTGGGGCTCCATGCAAGATCTCACCTCGTGGAGTTTCAATGATCATGAGAACGGTGAGGAATCAGCCCAGAACTACACGGGAGGATCTTGTTAATGATCTCAAGGCAGCTGGGACCATAGTCACCAAGAAAACAATTGGTAACACACTACGCCATGAAGGACTGAAATCCTGCAGCGCCCGCAAGGTCCCCCTGCTCAAGAAAGCACATGTACAGGCCCGTCTGAAGTTTGCCTGAATGATTCAGCGGAGAACTGGGTGAACGTGTTGTGCTCAGGTGTGGTCAGATCTCTTTGGCATCAACTCAACTCGCCGTGTTTGGAGGAGGAGGAATGCTGCCTATGACCCCAAGTCATAACACCATCCCCACCGTCAAACATGGAGGTGGGAACATTATGCTTTGGGGGTGTTTTTCTGCTAAGGGGACAGGACAACCGCACCGCATCAAAGGGACGATGGACGGGGCCATGTACCGTCAAATCTTGGGTGAGAAACTCCTTCCCTCAGTCAGGGCACTGAAAATGACCTTAATGACTTGGAGAGGATCTGCAAAGAGGAGTGGGACAAAATCCCTCCTGAGATGTGTGCAAAACTGGTGGCCAACTACAAGAAACGTCTGACCTCTGTGATTGTCAACAAGGGTTTTGCCACCAAGTACTAAGTCGAAGGGGTCAAATACTTATTTCCCTCATTAAAATGCAAATCAATTTATATCTTTTTTGAAATGCGTTTTTCTTGATTTTTTTGTTGTTATTCTGTCTCTCACTGTTAAAATACACCTACCATTAAAATCATAGACTGATCATTTCTTTGTCAGTGGGCAAACGTACAAAATCAGCAGGGGATCAAATACTTTTTCCCCCCACTGTATAATCATCTCTCTCTCTCTCTCTCTCACACACACACACACAGTATATATGAATAACTCTCTAAGGATGGAGAAAAAGCCATACAGGCCATATATCAGAGCAGAAAGCCAGAGAGTCAGATATGACACAGCACTGAAAGAGGCAATGATATTAGATGCTTTATCAGAGAGAAAAGAGGTGAGAGGGTGAGAGAGAGAGAGAGACAGAGAGAGAGAGAGAGAAATGGGAGATATATATACACACACATCATTTAAAGGAGCTCAAGATTCATTCAGAGAAGGGTAGTGAAAAAAAGAAAAGGAAGTGTGCAGTGTGTATGAGCAGGGAATGATTTTATAGAGCAGTTGGTTGGTTACATGCAGTTCTTCATTTTCACATTTCGCTCATTTTTCTGTATTTTTTTATTTAAAAACATTTGGAGTTTTCTACCTGGTGCGTTCCTAATAATCCCAACTGATGCCTCCTCTATCCTACATCCTTCAAAAGTGGATCCAAGTCCAACAGCTTTAAGGACACATCAACTTTTTTTTTTTTTAAAGAAAATAAAGACATTTGGAGAGCGGAGGCTTTGAGATCACAGGTGATTCCCTCTCAGAAGAGTTTTATCATATTTTATAACTTAAGCCTACGGTAGACTGAAATCCAATCCCATCGACCCGAGTCCAATCTGAGTGATATTGGGAAAACATTTGGCTATAAATTGGATGATTTAAATCTCTGATAAGTCAGATTGATCTTCGCATGGTTACCATAGTGACAGCAACTAGCGCCAAAAAGGATTGTAGAAATTAAAAACGTTCAACCACAAATAAAACCATGAATGTTTCACCATGCTTTGATATAGTAATTTAGCCAAATGAAACATATCTAAAGAAGTTGAGAACTGTTCAAGTCAATATTTACACCTACAGCAAGTAAGCGTTCACATGATCAGCGTTTTGCACTTTACTCACCGCTAAGGTTGGTGCAACGAAAGATACGAATAATAAGCGCTTTTACCGCACGGTTGAAGCACTGATTCGTTATCAAGACACGTCTGAATGCATGCATCATTTATAAGGCTCGTCCATTCTGCATTTATCTAAAGGAAACAAAACAAGTTCTGACTTCAGTCACCGCTCGGGCAACGACCGTGTCGTCATATCCAGTAATGAATAACAGCGTTCTGGTTGCCACTTTGACCATTGTTTAGGTACTGAAATGCATGAGTGACAGCAAATCTGCACCATCTGTTAACGGTATATTCCAGATTAAGTTGAGCAGTTGTTCACTATCTCACCGGAACGCTACTACTTTCGCGTCCACATTCATAAAGTGTCAAAGAGGTCCACTGGTTGCACTTTTGAAAAGTCTAGCATAAACAGTGTCAATGCTGAATTTGAGTGAAAAATTGAGGTGTCAAATCCAAGCCCATAGCAGCATTGCCTGTAGACAAAGTAGTACCGCTCTCTCCAATGAAAAACATCATCTTCACCGGCACACAGTCTGTTGGTTTCTGCAGGCGGCTTTACCCAGAGCGACTTACTGAAGGACTTTTTACTCTCCACTGAAAAACATCCTCTTCATAGTATGAATAGGCCAAACTCTGAGAAGCCTGGTTGTGTATTCTTCTCGGTGTTTTCCCCTTTTCCCCCGGAAAAAGTGTAGTGAGTAAACCCTATACCCATCGCCCCATTATCTCCATGTCAGTCCATACAGCTGTGCCACACATTATCGATAACTGAAGTCGGTTTAAAGTCAAGCCTCAGCGAGCGAGGACGACTTTTATGGCAAATAGGTTTGGCACCGAATTCTTGGGTCATTTTTTTCTTGCATCCTCAATGAGAGAGAGAGAGAGAGGGGGGGGGGGGGGAGGGATCTAAGACTTAGGAAAATAAAACAAAGAAAGGAAAAGTGGAAGCATAAGTAAGTAAGTAAGTAAGTAAGTAAATAAATAAGGACCTACTGCTCACCTACTTAGAAACAGTGACACACTGACCTGCAGTTAAAATTAGAAGAATCAACAATCATACACTCACATCTTGTCACGGAAGTTAAATTAAAATATTAGAAATTATATTCAATATGGTTTCCTTACAATGAGGACAGAAAAGAGGGCCACTGTGTTGTTTCTGAAACAAACAAAAATTCTCTACTCTCATGGATAAACAATTGCAAATACAACAGGTTCATCAAAAAAAAAAAAAACTTTGTTAAATATAGGTGTGCAACAATTATTGGCACCCCTATGAATTCATATGAGAAAAAATAATTTGAAGTATATTCCCATTGATATTTAATTTTTTTTTTTTTTTTTTTAGTACACATGGGTGACTAGGAACAGGAAATTGTTCAACCATGACTTCCTGTTTCACAGGGGTATAAATATGAGGTAACACATAGGCTAAATTCCCTTAGTCATTCATAACAATGGGTAAGACCAAGGAATATAGCTGTGATGTGCAGCAAAAGGTTGTTCAGCTTCGGAAAATGGGAAGTGGCTATAAGAAAATTGCACAAGCATTGAAAATGCCCATTTCCACCATCGGGGCAATAATTAAGAAGTTCCAGTCAACTGGAAATGTTATGAATCAACCTGGAATTGGACGTGTGTCTATATCGTCTCAACACACTGTGAAGAGGATGGTTCAAGTGGACAAAAAATCTCCAAGGATCACAGCTGGAGAATTGCAGGAGTTAGTTGATTATTTTTTTTTTTTTGATAAACCTATATTTTGTTTGCAGTTGTTTGATATCCATGAGAACAGAGTATTTTTGTGAATTTTTTTTAACAAAAGATCAAAAGGTTAAACAATAAAGACAATTTTTCACAGCCTTCTATGCTCATATTTACTTCTTTTCTATTGGCTCATTAGAAGGGGATTTGCAAGGTCACCTAGATAATGTTGGCGTGAGGCAAAAGAAATCGCTACAAGAAACAAAATGGTTCCTTCACATTCTATTCAGTGAATTACTTTTTTTAATTTTTTTTTTTTTTTTTTCACCAGACGTATTTTAAATGGTGTAACAGAAAAGCGTCCGCCCTATCGTCTGGAGATCACAATTTCGTACCCCAATGATGCCACAGCCATCAGTGGCTGGGTAACAAGAGAGCTAAATTGCCCGTGCTCTCAGGATCGGAGGGAGGGATGGCTGGCATACACTCTCTCCCCTGTCAATCAGAGCAACACTAACCAATCACGAGCATCTGTGAGCTCATGTATGCAGAAGAGGGTAGATAGCGTCTTGTAGTTAACTAGCGGGTGGGAATTAGCAAGACATCAATATAAAAAAAACCCATAAATGCAGAAGGTTAAACTGCTACTTTTTGGGTTGTGAGTTAATGATGAAGGACAAATAGTCCTGAGTCCTGAGGCTGTTACACAGTAGAAACATGAATGGAGAATACAATAGAGAGAGCCTACATACAGTATGTCCACTTTGGCTTAGAGAAGCTCTTGAAATACATATGGCATGTCCAGTGCAATAACATGGACTAATGGAACAGAAGAAAAAAACAATCTGCCTTTAAAACCAGTGTACTCAGCTTATTAAATACCCCCACACATTCCTCAAAAGGCTCTGGGCCGCTTGCCTTCACACTCATCTCTGTGTGTGTGTGTGTGTGCGGGAGTGTTTTGTCCCATGTCCAGAGCGCGGGTGGCCTTAAGTGAACCGTCATCAATCTCTTAACAGACACGCGCGCGATTTGTCATTGTTTACAACCACTTACGCACTAATAAGGTTAAGAGGTGAAGCTTGCACTTGAGGAAAAAAATCTGGAGTGGGACAAGTTGCGTGACTTAGAGAGACAAATAAAAACAAATGAAGCAGTTAAAAAGAAAAATGACTGGGTCTCATTTTCATCGTTCATTTTTTTTGTTTTAAAAATAGGATCCATCAGTTGCACTAGAGCAGAAAGAGTGCGCGGCCACAAGCCTGACCTCTAACACTAACACTAACACACACACACACACACTCATACCATTTCACTGCCAAGAAAGATGAACGGAGATGGAGACAAAAAATGATTGAGAGGGGAAAAAATAGGGTGCGGCTGAAAGAATCTGGGAAGGGAAGAGATAAAAAGAAAAATAAATACAGTCAGAAATGAAATGAAAACAAAGAGAGAGAGAAAGAGAGAAAGAGAGCGAGAGAGAGAGAGAGCGGAGATTGAAGGTTAGAGGCAGAGAAAAAGAGAATGAGAGAGATAAGAGAGCGATATATATTGCCAATCTCGCCTCGTCACAAAAATCATCAATAAAAATCTAAGTGTAGTTATAGCTGGAGTCTGGGGAGCAGTTTAAATACGAGTTTCATAACCTGTAGAGTGTGTGTGTGTGTGTGTGTGTGTGTGTGTGTGTGTGTGTGTGTGTGTGTGTGTGTGTGTGTGTAATATCTATATTCATTACTAGTCAATATCATTACAGGTTACAGGACAATAATGTACTATAGCAAAACCTATAAAATAAATGATTGTACTAATGTATTACGTCATTTACAGACGGGTGACAAATTAAAGGAAAAAAACAAACACCCACCCAAACTGGTGGATCTCTCACGGGGGCGTTTAATTATTTTGCTGACTGGTTTGAGAGAGGCATCACTGCATTTCAGTACACACTTCCATCACCTTTATCCTATTTTATCACCTTTAACCTAGCCCACCTTATGGACGTGGTCTCTTCCAGGATGACTCCGCCTATATCCCAGGCTCACCGAATCTTTTGATGAGGATGAAAATGATATAAATCTTATGCTATTTCCTTCAAACTCACCACGTCTCAACCAGACGCCTAGGGGAGATTTTGGAGTGACGTGTCACATTAATAGACGTGTTAACTGCTCTCCGCCATCACCATCACAACACCACCCGAGGAAAAATCTTTTGGAAGAACGGTGTTCGTTGCTCCAGTACACTTCCAGAGACATGTAGGATAAATAACAAGGAGCACTGAAGCGGTTTTCTATTTTATTTTTCATTTTTTCTGTACACAAAAGCTTTTAGAATACAATCTGCTTTTAGAAAAACGTACGGTTACTTCATGCTCTACAGTCAAAGTCCTGGGTGTTGTATTAGACAGCAACCTGTCATCTGAAAATCATATTTCCCAGGTAACGAAAACAGCCTTCTTCCACCTTGGAAATACTGTCAAGCTACGTAACATGCTATCTGTTTCTGATGCAGAAAAACTAGTTCACGCATTCATGACCTCAAGACTGGATTATTGTAATGCACTGCTAGGTGGTTGTCCTGCATCCTCAATAAATAAGCTACAGTTAGTCCAAAATGCAGCTGCTAGAGTGCTTACCAGATCACAAAAATATCAACATATTACCCTAAATTGTATTATCTCTACACTGATTATCTGTTAAGCTCCGTATCGATTATAAAATACTGCTACTCACCTATAAAGCCCTAAACGGCCACGCCCCTTTAGTATTTGACCAATGTTCTATCACGTCACAATCCATCACGCTCTTTAAAATCGCAAAACTCCGGACTTTTGATAATACCGAGGAAGTCTAACAAAGGAGGTAGAGCTTTTTCACAACTCTGGAATAGCCTTCCTGATAATGTTCGGGGTTCAGACACACTCTCTCAGATTAAATCCAGATTAAAGACACATTTCTTTGGCCTAGCCTTCACATAATCGTATCTCATGACCTTGTACTCCAGTCACCTCTGATAAAATGATAACAAATGCACATGGTCATCTCTGCCTGAAATATAATGAACAGCAGCTACGGTAATCCTTCTCCATTTGGGATGGATGGGGATGCCCGTCCCGAGGTGATCAGTGAACGTGCCGGCTCCAGTTCAGAACCAGCTTCTAAGAAGATTCCAGATGACGCCAACGCCTGCGAAGACTTTGGATGATACCAACATCAAATCGTCACATCACAGGATCTACACGTGTTGCTCCTGGGGTAGCAGTGGACCTGACCCGTTCTGCTCTCCGGGCCGGCCTGGTGCCCTGCTTCTGGAGTTCTCGTCGCTTGGAGGCCGTTCGCTGTTGCTGAGGACGGCCCCACATGGACAGTCTGGGGACACACTGCAATTCATGCGAGCAGTTTTTGGCGCAGTGTCTTGGGACTGCGGTCGCGGTGACGGTTTTGGGACTGAAATTGCCACAAACAAATGCACAAACAGACTTTGTGCTCGGGTCACCATCGGTGGACAGTTCAGCAGAATAGACTTCATGTTGAGACTGTGGTGAATTTCCTGATTACACAGTTGCATTTTTTGTTTCATCATGTAGCGCACAGTTATAGAAGGGAATTACTTATAGTTGCACTATCCGGTGTCACCCAGATGAGGACGGGTTCCCTTTTTAGTCTGGTTCCTCTCAAGGTTTCTTCCTCATGTCGTCTCGGAGTTTTTCCTCGCCACCGTCGCCCCTGGCTTGCTCACTGGGGATAAATTTATCGATTTAAAATTTCGATCCGGAATGTATATATATTTCTGTAAAGCTGCTTTGTGACGATGTCCATTGTTAAAAGTGCTATACAAATAAACTGAACTGAATTGAACTGAACTATTAACATACTTTATGTTGGTTTGTTGGTCACCTTGAGTATCTAAATCATTATCACCCTGAGTACCATCACTATTAATTATTACTTAAAAAATACAAGAAACCTTTCTTTGTCTTTGACTAAGAATAATAATTAAAACATGCTGTGATTAAATTGTGGTAAACAAATTGATGTTGTGGAACATCCGTGATATGATTCAAGAGCCTCTTATTTCCTCCAGCTTGTCAGGGTTAAAATGTAAAAGTTACAGCTTTACCCGTGACTGTTACCAAGAACTCACACTGGAGACTCCTTATAAAAATGTTAAACGACCAAAAAACACCAAATCAATAAGTCAACTTTTTTTTTTAAAATTACAGTCGAGGTCATAAGTTTACATACGCCTTGCAGAGTCTGAAAAAGTTATTAATTAAAAAATAAGAGGGATCATTAAAATTGCATTTTGTTTATTTAGTGCTGCCCTGAATGAGCTATTTCAGATACCAGATGTTTACATTTAGTCCACAAGACACAATAATAATTGAATTTACACAAATGAACCAGCTCAAAAGTTTACATACGCTTGATTCTTAATACTGTGTGTCGTTACCTGGATGATCAACGACTGTTTTTATGTTCTGTGATAGTTGTTCATGAGTCACTTGTTAGTCCTGAGCAGTTAAACTGCCCACTGTTCTTCAGAGAAATCCTCCAGGTCCTGCACATTCTTTGCTTTTCCAGCATCTTCTGTATTTTTGACCCCTTTCCAGCAGCGGCTGTATGATTTTGAGATCCATCTTTTCACACTGAGGACAGCTGAGGGACTCGTACACGACTATTACAAAAGGTGCAAACATTCACTGATGCTCAAGAAGGCAACACGATACATTTAAGATCCAGGGGGGTGTAAACTTTTGAACAGGATGATCGGTGTAAATTGTTATATTATCCTCTGGGAAATATGTAAATATCTTATGTAGCTTCTGAAGGACAGTACTAAATTTTTTTAAAAATCTTTAAAACAAAATAATAGCAATTTACACCGATCATCCTGTTCAAAAGTTTACACCCCCCCGGGTCTTAATATATCGTGTTGCCTTCTTGAGCATCAGTGAATGTTTGCACCTTTTGTAATAGTTGTGTACGAGTCCCTCAGTTGTCCTCAGTGTGAAAAGATGGATCTCAACATCATATAGAGCATACAGATGCTACTAACCATAAAAATGACACCTTCTGACCAATCACATTCAAGAATGTAATATCGCTGTAGTTTAATCATGTATAAATAATGCTACAATTTTGCCAATAGTGAAATTTTGGGATTTCAGTACTGGTGAACTGTCAAAGCAGCAAGGTTGAGAGATAAAGGGAAATGTAAACGTACAAGGTCAGGAAGGGAATCGAGGTCAAGAGTCAGCAGTGACCTGAGATATATGTTTACGGTTTAATCACGATCACCTGAAATAACCCCATTAACAGATTAGGTGTTTATGTGATAATTGTGACAGGTGTAATCTTCGTGTGTGTGTGGATAAGTTAGAAGTCCAACAGCGATCTATTGCGCTCGACTATATTTCTCACTAATAGCTCTAATTGCGTCCTTTCGGTGGAGGTCAAGCTGTGCTTCGGTAAGTGCTCATACAACATGATGTTTTTTTTTTTTTTTAAAGGTTATAGCTGCTGAAGAGCAAAATGTCTTACCAGCTGTGTATTACAGCACTTTAGGAAAGATGATGTGAAGATGTGAGATCTCACTTCGCTGCACTGAGCGTTTTATGGATCATGAATAAGACACAAAATGTGAGACTCGGGCCAAAATCAGAATGATCACATGGCATTGGATTGAATATTCAGCTGAACATTAGGGCCGTCTCTGTCACACTGTCTCTGTTTTTGTGTGTGTGTGTGTGTGTGTGTGAGAGAGAGAGTGTGAGCAGAGTTTAAACGATATCTACTTTTTAAATATGCAACACATGCAAATACATGGATGTTACATTCAGCTGAATATCAAATGATGCGCACTACAAGTAGTGCACTATGGAGGGTGTACAAGGCAATTAGGTTGTACCCGAGGTACAGCACAATAAATCCAGATCTAATGTTGCTTTTAAAATGAATGTAACATGATAATATCCGACTGAATGTTGATACCCGTGTAAAGACATTGTTATCTGTGTGAGGAGTGATTTGTGCACCGCGTGTCAAATCGAATTAATGAGCCCTTCTATACACTGTAAGGAAGTGTGAGCATGGTAATAATGTCACTGCCTTACTTCCTCTACTATTACTCCACCTCCCACCCACAAAACACATTAATGCTGTATAGTAATCATTATAGCCATAGCCAGGGGGTATAACCACATAAAGACTGACCATATGCAGTTTTCCCATTTGCAGAATGAAGAAAAATGTATACGTAGTTAATGGAGAAAATACATGCTAGATGTCTGGATTAAAATTTTTATTAAAATTCAGCTGTGAGCCAATAGAAGTCTTTAGAGACACAAGTTAACCCTGATCAAATAAAAACAAAACTTTAACTCACTTTACATACATTACATTCACACAGTTTGCTTTTGCTACAAACCTTTTTAGTTGATTTGAATTCCTGAGAACTGCCAACAAAGTTTGTACAGATATGATCATAAACAAAAATAACTGACCAATCCCGCCCACAACCGAAGGAATTCTGACCAATCCTGCCCACGGCCGAAGAAATTCTGACTAGTCCCCCTGGTCCCGAAGGAATTCTGGCCAATCCCCCTGGTCCCAAAAGGAATTCTGACCAATCCCCCTGGTCCCGAAGGAATTCTGACCAATCCCCCTGGTCCCAAAAGGAATTCTGACCAATCCCCCTGGTCCCAAAAGGAATTCTGACCAATCCCCCTGGTCCCGAAGGAATTCTGACCAATCCCCCTGGTCCCGAAGGAATTCTGACCAATCCCCCTGGTCCCAAAAGGAATTCTGACCAATCCCCCTGGTCCCAAAAGGAATTCTGACCAATCCCCCTGGTCCCAGAAGGAATTCTGACCAATCCCCCTGGTCCCAAAAGGAATTCTGACCAATCCCCCTGGTCCCAAAGGAATTCTGACCAATCCCACCAGCTTGTGAACAAATTCTGATCAATCTTGCCCTTTCCTTAAAAAAATTATTTTCAATCCCGCCTTCTCCTGAAAAAAATCTGACCAGTCTCGCCTACTCCCACAGAAGGTTTGATCAATCCCAGCCTCTATCAAATAAATTTTGAGCAATCCCAGCTGTACCTGAAGAAATTCTGACCAAATTCTGACTAATCCCGCCCACTCCTGAAGACATTCTGGCCCATTCTGCTTGCTCCCAAATTTGCCAACTCCTGAATGAATTCTGACCAATCCCACCTGCTACTGAAATCATTCTGACCAATCCCACCAGCTCTCAAATGAATTCTGACCTAACCAGCAGCCAGCTGAAGGAATTCTGCCAATCCTACCCTCTCCTGACGAGATTCTGACCAATTCCATCTGATCCTAAAGGAATTCTGACCAATTCCACCTGATCCTAAAGGAATTCTGACCAATTCCATCTGATCCTAAAGGAATTCTGACCAATTCCACCTGCTACTGAAGAAAATCTGCCCCAATCTCACCCACTTTTACAGAAAGTTGGAACGAAATTGCCCTCTCCAGAAGAAAGTTGGCCCAATCCCGTCTACTTCTGCAGTTATTTTATTTCTACATGCCCTTATTATTTTCTGACAAACTCAGTTGGTTCTAATTCAGCAGTAAAAGCCTTTCTTTCTCCCACAAGTTTCAAGTTATGTCTAAACACCCCATCCTTCAACTGTTTTGTTTCCATAGGATCTCAGTCCCGATGCACATCCCTATTCATATCCCAGCATCACCAAATTGCCACTGTCAGACCGTCAAGTAAGGAACTTAACCCTCTGATTTCCAGTGGTGCTGTATCATGACTCCTACAAAAGCGAACATCTGGGGAAAAAATTAATTCACTGTATTGTACATATGTGGAATATGTGACACATGAGTTTGTCCATCTTCTTTCTTAAATTGGAGTACAGATCTTAAGGCAGTTATCTATCAGGAATCAGCAATAACAAGATTTCATAAAAATCACAGTTTCATGTACTCTAATGTAAAAAAAAAAAAAAAAAAAAAAAAAAAAAAAAAAAAAAAAAAAAACCCTTCACAACATATTTATTATAAATTGATCAGGTGATGTATTAGATAAAGTTAGCGTGTAGCATAGTGTTCTGGCATTTTGGGCAAATGTTGATGCTCTAAAATCAATTAATCACAATGGGAATCAACCTGAAAAGTCACCCTCACCCACATGCCAACACTGTTGAAGTGTCGGATCTTACAGAGCCGCGTCTAGAAACATCACCCCGACTAGCCATCACTTCACTCAGCTCAACTTCAAAGCCGATCCACTACAGAGGAAATGAACTTGTTCAAGCGGCAGCCATTTTCAGCTTCAAAAGAGCAATTATCATATCAAATTCATGTTAATTCTTTCAATTATGCAGATTTGTGCCATATATTTATCTCGGGGACGGTTTCGACTTTCAAGAAATCAAAAGGCTCTGACTAAATATTCGGGATTATTATTTTAACCGAATCCACGATAGCATCTTATCTCCGCTTCTTGTTATGGAACCTGACTAGAGCGGCCCGGTCCGGTGGGACGGCCAATACGGATTTATTTGTAGTCTAATGTACAACCCAAATACCCCTGCTCTCTCTCTCACACACTCTGTCCATCTCTCTCTCTCTCTCTCTCACACACACAAACTTAATTAGTCTGTTGCAGGCTGGATATCTTGTGCCTCTCCGGCTCCAACAGTAACACCAGAGCCTGCAAACATTTCATTATCCACGGAAAAAAAAGTTACACATATCCTCCTACCTCTACTCGGTAATCCAATCCTAA
Source organism: Cranoglanis bouderius (assembly GCA_023630585.1). Taxonomy (NCBI): domain Eukaryota; kingdom Metazoa; phylum Chordata; class Actinopteri; order Siluriformes; family Cranoglanididae; genus Cranoglanis; species Cranoglanis bouderius. The sequence continues at coordinate 29,292,800 of CM042538.1, forward strand.
CGCTGCTAATGCACCGCTCTAATGCAATCAGCCAATCGTAGCACTCACAGCGAGCCTCGCTGGTCACATGACACCCCAGCCCACTCTGAGGTTGCTTTGAGAAGGGTAGCTATGTCATGCTAATGCTGTTTTAATGCATTTCCTAATGCAATTCCGCCCCTCCTACGTCCTCCCCAGCCCCACCGGAGTTTACTAATCAATTTCAGGCATTTCGGTAGAGCCGATGATCCCTGTGTTAGCGCTGAGGAAGGCGGCCTAATGATGGCCTAATGTAATTTGTAAAGCCAGGCTAGTACTGGAACAGCCTGCCCTCCATTCCCATCGCAGCCACTCACACGCATTAATATGAGAGGCTAATAGGCCACATTAAGACATATACGGCCAAAATGGACTCAGACTGCCATGATCTTTAGTTACAGCCGTGGGCTAATGGTCAAACATCGATGATCTAGCAGTGCCTCGGACAAGTGCGAGGTTGAAGAACTGTATTTGTAAGGCAGAACGCATGACTGGGAGACGTTATCACACTTGACTTGATTACTTTTGTATAACAGCGCATCCTGAGGTATTAAAGAACAATGTTATAGCTTTTATCCATTTATAATTCCATTTACTGTTGTAGATCATCCATAAAACAGTTCATTCCTGTTATATATGACATTATATAGCAGCTGTAAATAGTCATTCCCTCACCAGCATGTTTATAAGACAAAAAAAAAAAAACCCTGTCATGTTTCCTAGAAACTGGAAAGGTGCTGAAGACTTTCTTGTGGCGGAAAAAAGGTAAAAAAAAAAAAAGGAACAGCTTTAATTCTTGCTGTTACAAATTCCTGACACTGGGGACCTCTTACAAAAATAAACATAAATAACTGTGTCCGTGTAGAAAGCTCAAACAATTTATTAATTGATGCGAGGATCTGCTATAAGTGAGTTAGTGGTTACTATAGAAACTAGAGATGGCACAATATTACTTTTTCTTTTCTGATACTGAAACCTGGAGTATCAGCCGATATCGATACGCACGTGATCTACACTGCAAATATAATAAAAATCATTATAAACAAAACCACACAAGCAATTTTCTTTACACTGTATGTAAATGTTTCCATTTTCATTTTTTTGGAAAAATCTTTTGCAGATCCAATTCCAATCTTTTCTATTAGTTAAAGGATTGGATCAAAATCAATCTTTTTTTTTTTTTCCCACTGATATCCAATCCACCATTTTTTGCTGGTATGAAACAAAAACCTATTAAAAACAAGTGCATTAATATAAACCTGCCAGAGCTGATAATAGAGAAAATGAATTCGACACTTGACCAATCAGGAATTAAAGCATTCCATGTCTTTATATTCCAACAGAAATGGTTTGAACGCTTCAGAGGTTAAGAATGTGATTTGAGATTTAGTATCTGACCCTAAGGCTAATTATTATTATTTATTTTATTTTTTTTTAAGTGATGCACTTGGCCATCTCCTCCGCAGGCCCAGGACTACACCGCCTCTCTGAACTCACCTAAATTTAGCGTTCACCTCGTCCGCAGCTTTGTGATAGTTCTCATTGGTGGCCTTGTAAAACTGGGTGTTCTGAAAAATAAAAAAAGATAGCGAGAGAGAGAGAGAGAGAAAGAGAGAGAGAGAGAGAGAGAGAGAGAGAGGATTAGATGATGCCCATCACATCAAATGCAGTCACATCTTTCACCTTAAACGCAGTGGTGTTTTTTTTAAATGTGTGAGAAACAAAAATTGAGTCCAGTCTTTCCTTATAAAACCAATGTTTTTTTTTTAAATTATTATTATTATTATTATTATTATTATTAAATAGGGCTTTGCAGAACCTCCACCTCACCCTACTGTACAATTTAAACTCCATTAAAGGTTTATGGAGGGGGATATTGAGAGCAGTAAGGCATGAAGTGGTGGCTGATTTTAGTGTGTGGTGAAAAGGTGTGTAAAGCTCGAGGTCATGAAGTTCACCAGGTCACGGTGGCAGACTGGACTGATAGGACCTTCCAGAATGATGAAAAAGAATCATCAATCTGAATGACATTCACACAATTAAAAACATATTATTCTGAAATTACAATAAAACAATTAATGACATGGTAGCAGCTGAAAGAAAATCCATTACACTTCAGCATGAGGCTGATCATAAAGCTTAAAAAAAGTAAGTGATTAAAAGTGTTTTGGCGGTTAAGAAGACTTGAATGTGGTTATTTTAAAAAGGCAGAAGTGATGAACAGATGGAAGTGTGAAACTGGCATGTGGAGGTGGTCAAGTACTCATGCATCATCTAAGAGGATTTGTACTTTCAGTAATAATTCACACACTTGCTCTTGATTAAACTGAATTTACAATTAAATATATAATTAACCCCCCACACACCTTTTTTTAACAGAATGCTCTCAAAGATCATGACTCAAATATTGCATTTCTGTCCATTACTACATAATTTACTAAGTATATATACAGTACTGTGTAAAAGTTTTAAGCAGGTGTGAAAAAATGCTGTAAAGTAAGAATGCTTTCAAAAATAGACATGTTAATGGTTTATATTTATCAGTGCAACAAAATGCAAAGTGAGTAAACAGAAGAAAAATCTACATCAGATCAATATTTGGTGTGACCACCCTTTGCCTTCAAAACAGCAACAATTCATCAGTTCTTCTAGGTACACTTGCACACAGTTTTTAAAGGATCTCTGCGGGTAGTTTGGCCCAAACATCTTGGATAACTAACCACAGTTCTTCTGTGGATTTAGGCAGCCTCAGTTGCTTCTCTCTCTTCAGGTAATCCCAGACAGACTCGATGATGTTGAGATCAGGGCTCTGTGGGGGCCATACCATCACTTCCAGGACTCCTTGTTCTTCTTCTTACAGTGAAGATAGTTCTTAATGACTTTCGCTGTATGTTTGGGGTCGTTGTCATGCTGCAGAATAAATTTGGGGTCAATCAGATGCCTCCCTGATGGTATTGTGTGATGGATAAGTATCTGCCTGAACTTTTCAGCATTGAGGAGACCATTAATTCTGACCAAATCCCCAACTCCATTTGCAGAATTGCAGCCCCAAACTTGCAAGGAACCTCCAACATGCTTCGCTGTTGCCTGCACTGTTGCCTGCAAGCTCTCCAGCACTTCAGCAAACAAACTGCCTTCTGCTACAGCCAAATATGTCAAATTTTGACTCATCAGTCCAGAGCACCTGCTGCCATTTTTCTGCACCTCAGTTCCTGTGTTTTTGTGCATAGTTGAGTCGCTTGGTCTTCCACATCGGAGGTGTGGCTTTTTGGCAAGTCTTCCATGATGGCCACTTCTGACCAGACTTCTCCAGACAGTAGATGGGGGTATTAGGGTCCCACTGGTTTCTGCCAGGTCTGAGCTGATGGCACTGCTGGACATCTTCCGATTGCGAAGGGAAGTAAGCCTGATGTGTCTTTCATCTGCTGCAGTAAGTTTCCTTGGCCGACCAAAAGAGCTTGGACAGCACATCTGGAAACTCCTGTCTGCCTTGAAATTTCTGCCTGGAAGAGACCTTGCTGATGCAGTATAACTACCTTCTGTCTTGTTGCTGTGCTCAGTCTTGCCATGGTGGATGACTTTTGACAGTAAACTGTCTTCAGCAACCTCACCTTGTTAGCTGAGTTTGGCTGTTCCTCACCCAGTTTTATTCCTCATACACAGCTGTTTCCGTTTCAGTCAATGATTGTGTTTCAACCTACATATTGAATTGATGATCATTAGCACCTGTTTGGTATGATTAAACAATTATACACCTGACTATATGCCTACAAAATCCCTGAGTTTGTGCAAGTGTACCTAGAAGAATTTATGCTGTTTTGAAGGCAAAGGGTGGTCACACCAAATACTGATCAGATGTAGACTTTTCTTCTGTTCACTCACTTTGCATTTTATTAATTGATAAATACAAACTATGAACATGTCTATTTTTTAAAGCATTCATACTTTACAGCATTTTTTCACACCTGCCTAAAGCTTATGCACAGTACTGAATTTTTTTTATTTTAAATATCCAGGTAAACCTGCACCAATTAGTATGGATACATTTCTCTGTAAGTCTCATCTGCTCACCTTTGTAACTTTTAAAACATTACAACCTGGATGTAAAATCATTTTCTCCTGTTAAATGGAAACAAAACGGATCCACATGGCATTAATAAATGACCTAGTACAACTTTCACTATATCTTCAACCTCATGTCAGGAATTTATAATGCTGACCTCTTGACCACTTACTTGTTGGAGTAAGTTATACATGCTTTTATACTTTCATCTCGTCTAGACATACTGTAGCGCCTTGTATTTAGGTGTCCTGTCCATTACGGGATCAGGTTTAAGATGATTTTATTTGGGTTTTAAAGCTCTTCACAGACTTCACGCGCCTCACTACGTCACTGATAAACTCAGACCAGGTCTAATTATTTTGTCTGTTTCTCGATCGCAGCTAATAATCTAAACATGTTCTTTTGATTATTTAAGGCAAGACTACTAGAAATGGCAATTTGAAGTTTCTATGGCAAATCAATCAAAATTCTTAATTAAATTGTATCTATATCATGTCTTCTCTTAGACTGTACTATAAAAGTGCACTATATTAAAGCGCAACTAGGCATGAGAAACGTAATCAGACATAAGAGATGATTGACACGTGACCCTATGCTGATATTTGACAGGCCATAATCGTCCGCGCTGCATGGGATGGTGGGGGGGTTATTAGAGATAGTAGCGTTTTGCAAGCGCTGCCTGGAGCATGATGGAAAAAATGGCTGGAGCCACAACACACTGTAACCATAATAAAAAAAATAAAAATAAATGGTTGCAGTACATCACATACTATATATATATATATATATATATATATATATATATATATATATATATATATATATATATATATATATATATATACAGGTGCATCTCAATAAATTAGAATGTCGTGGAAAAGTTCGTTTATTTCAGTAATTCAGCTCAAATTGTGAAACTCGTGTATTAAATAAATTCAATGCCACAGACTGAAGTAGTTTAAGTCTTTGGTTCTTTTAATTGTGATGATTTTGGCTCACATTGAACAAAAACCCACCAATTCACTATCTCAACAAATTAGAATACTTCATAAGACCAATAAAAAAACATTTTTAGTGAATTGTTGGCCTTCTGGAAAGTATGTTCATTTACTGTACATGTACTCAATACTTGGTAGGGGCTTCTTTTGCTTTAACTGCTGCCTCAATTCGGCGTCGCATGGAAGTGATCAGTTTGTGGCACTGCTGAGGTGGTATGGAAGCCCAGGTTTCTTTGACAGTGGCCTTCAGCTCATCTGCATTTTTTGGTCTCTTGTTTCTCTTTTTCCTCTTGACAATATCCCATAGATTCTCTATGGGGTTCAGGTCTGGTGAGTTTGCTGGCCAGTCAAGCACACCAACACCATGGTCATTTAACCAACTTTTGGTGCTTTTGGCAGAGTGGGCAAGTGCCAAATCCTGCTGGAAAATGAAATGAGCATCTTCAAAATGCTGGTCAGCTGAAGGAAGCATGAAGTGCTCCAAAATTTCTTGGTAAATGGGTGCAGTGACTTTGGTTTTCAAAAAACACAATGGACCAACACCAGCAGATGACATTGCACCCCAAATCATCACAGACTGTAGAAACTTAACACTGGACTTCAAGCAACTTGGGCTATGAGCTTCTCCACCCTTTCTCCAGACTCTAGGACCTTGGTTTCCAAATGAAATACAAAACTTGCTCCCATCTGAAAAGAGGATATTGGACCACTGGTCAACAGTCCAGTTCTTCTTCTCCTTAGCCCAGGTAAGACGCCTCTGACGTCGTCTGTGGTTCAGGAGTGGCTTAACAAGAGGAATACGACAACTGTAGCCAAATTCCTTGGCACGTCTGTTTGTGGTGGCTCTTGATGCCTTGACTCCAGCCTCAGTCCATTCCTTGTGAAGTTCACTCAAATTCTTGAATCTATTTTGCTTGACAATCCTCATAAGGCTTCGGGTCTCTCGTTTGGTTGTGCATCTTTTTCTTCCACACTTTTTCCTTCCACTCAACTTTCTGTTAACATGCTTGGATACAGCACTCTGTGAACAGCCAGCTTCTTTGGCAATGAATGTTTGTGGCTTACCTAGTGAACCAAACTGAGAGACCATTTTGAAGGCTCAGGAAACCTTTGCAAGTGTTTTGAGTTGATTAGCTGATTGGCATGTCACCATATTCTAATTTGTTGAGATAATGAATTGGTGGGTTTTTGTTCAATGTGAGCCAAAATCATCACAATTAAAAGAACCAAAGACTTAAACTACTTCAGTCTGTGTGCATTGAATTTATTTAATACACGAGTTTCACAATTTGAGTCGAATTACTGAAATAAACGAACTTTTCCACGACATTCTAATTTATTGAGATGCACCTGTATATATATATATATATATATATATATATATATATATATATATATATATATATATATATATATATATATATTTCCTAGTATTACTAGTATCCTGTGATTAACCAAGAGAACTGAAAGCCATCAGGCTACAGCAGAGCAATTTGGCCGATATCATTTACAATGATATTTTTGTATAATATCGTGATAATTATTTTCATATCACCCGGCACTAAACACAACATAAAATGTATATTTCGCTGTTTTTGTCTGCTCGTGATTTTCTGCAACTTTGAAAAAGTCTTTAAGCTCCGCCCACTTCGCAATCACGTCGTATCATACGGTAAATCCCTGCAAATCTTGTGATTTTAAGTGTCATTATAATATACATCAATTTCAATTCCAATTTGATTCTGAAATGGCATAAAACATTTTTTACAACACTGTGTTTTTCGTGTATTTTATTTATTAACCAAAAAGGAAATATTCCAAACTTTTATGCAAAAAAAAAAAAAAAAAAAAGTCTCTCTTGAACTTCACGTCTTCACATTGAAATAAAGTCTACCATCACCCAAAGAAAAGATTTTGGTTTTTATTGTGTACGCAAATGTGCGCATATTTAATTAGATTAGAAAAATTTGCATCAGAATAAAAACAATAAGAAATAGCTATTGTTTTAAAGACTACGCTATTCGCTTGCAGCGTCTCACCTTGAAGTGGATGTCTGTCTTTTTCTTTTTGTTCTTGTTGCAATTGTTTGTACAGCACTTTCGTTTAAATGTGGTTTATAAATAAAATGACTTACTACTGACTTACTTTCAAATTTGCAAACATGAGGTTGGTACCTAAAACGCCTCTATAAAATAGATAGATAGCTAGTCAGTCTCTCATCTCGAATGAGGACAAAAAGCTAATGACGATGGTTGTATCAGAAACCACAAACGTGCCCGATTAGTATGCAGAGACGATGGGATTGAGAGGTCACAGTTAACCCGAGTGCTTATGAGACTGTTAGCGATATGTTTGACTCTATAACAGGCGTAGCAACGCTGAAAGAGATGTAGGAGAATACAGAGTGTGTCTGGGCCTAATCACAAGCACAGGATGTGGAGGAGAGAGAGAGCAGCTCGTGCTCTGATTGCTGGGACTGTGACTTTGACCTCGAAAAACACACAAATACACAAACACACACACACACACGCAAACGAAAGCCAGTCCTGAGCCCACATCCAGCATCTCTCTTCATCTTATATACAAAACACACAAGTGGAGCTGGAGGACACTGTGCAATTTGAGTCCTCTCCTTCTGTCCTTGATTAAGAAGCGATTACGACGGGCGCTGATTTTGATTTTGAACACACAGTGATGTAGAGGTCCTCCATCAACCCCATTGAGAGCCTCCTCCCTTCTTTTTCCTTAAAAAGTGCTCAGCGCTAGCCTGGAGACTGTTCTTTCGTTAATCCTTGTTTACAAAGTAGTAGCTGGAAATGTACATTTCCTTAATCTTGCACACCGGCGATGGGGGGGGGGGTTTCACTTATTGACTAATAAAGCAAGCAACTAAAAGATTAATCCTGCCACGGAGTGAACGCATACACGGCTTAAAAAAAAACTAAATAAAAATAAAAGCAACACTACCCTGTGTTTTTAAATGGAATCCCCCGGCTTGATAATGATGAAGCCGGATGAGCGCTGGAGTAAAGCTCCAGAGTAGCTGTGTTATCTCTCACAGACCAGAGAAGAAGCAGAGGGGAAACCACACTGTGATAGTCGTTATTGCACGGCAGCGTGGCGGCCATATTGGCTCCGTGGAGCGCCGGCACACGCTGCAGACACAAGAGACCGAGCTGCTTTTATAAATAAAACCTCAAAAGCAAGTGCCAAGGGCTAAATCAGAGGAAACCACAAAACAGAGGAATGTTTTCCTTGCTTAAGAGATCCGCCATAAGAATTAGAGATTTATCATTTATTATTTATAAATAAATAAAAATTTAAATCGCATAAAACGCCATTTTTGTGGCTGTTTTCTTTTAAATAATATGTCTGATCTACTCAAAATGCTAGCTGGAGGAACATGCTAAATACCTCAATGATTAGACAATCTACAACAACCTAACCCTGCGTACATTTTTGTCTGAACACCACTGGCTGTCACCTCAATATCCGTAAGCTCAGAGTGTAGCTGGCTAGGTAGTAGCTTTTAAACAGAAACCGGGAATAACGCACGATCTTGACTGGCTAATCCTGCTTCTCACCATCATAAAATGTGATTAAACAAACTTAGGGAAGCATTCCTTTGAAGTTTGGGGCGATTCGATCGTAATGATAGCTCTACGGACATCATTACACGGCAATTATGGCGTAAAAGATTACACAAATCCGAAACCCCACCTTAGCTGGCGGTCTACAGCGACAGGAGGCTGAGCTGAGTGCTCAATGATACCCGTTTACCTATTTACTCGTACTGTTTTCCCCTCTTACGATACTGTATTTCTGTATATTGTACTTTTAATATTTGTTTAAATTAGGTTGCAGTTGTGTTCTGTATGACTTTTGTATATTTTGTGCCTGTTCATATTACGCATAAGAAATTTACCTGAGCCTCGTCATGAGCATTTCACGACAATGTACATGTCTACATGTCTGGGAATACTGTGCACGTTGACTTGAGAAGCAAAGTGATGTGGTAATTACCAGTGGAAGTAGAAGAAGAGATAGAAGAGACTTCACATTGGTATGCTTGATTTTTTTTTTACCTTCTATGTAAAATATCTTAATGCCCAAGAATCTAAAGATAGATAGTTGGAGCCAGCTAGCTATTTGGAAATATTTTAATTCCAAATTTGAATCACAATTATGAAACAACCATCTGCGATAGTTCCAAACCTGTGTCCGAATATCCCTGCTATACAGTATGCCAAAGGAGTAGTATGTCCGAATTCTCAGTATTCTTAAAACAGTAGGCGAGAAATAACTCGGACGACCTACTGCTTCCGCCGAGATTCTGCAGTACGGAAGCGACGCAGACTGCGCTATCCCATAAGGCAACGGGACTGGCATGGAAGAGCTGTCAGAATCCAAAATGGCGGAAGGCAGCGCGTCGGCTCTGTTGAAGTGTGAGTACTATAGGTATTAAACGTTGTTCCTTGTGGTTAAACCGTACTTGTTTAACAACTCCTGAGTAAACTGTTAACTGGTTGAAGGTTTAAACGAGAAAAAAACAGTTGCCACAGCGTTTACATTTTTTGCGGTCACATGACAATTTAAACCATAAACCATTTTATGTAACTGTTAAAAGAGATGACACTGAGAGACAGATTAGCTAATAGTGAGCACTCTTTGAGCTTATGTAAGCGGAAAAGGTGGTGTCACGTATCCCTGGGTAGTACACGCTAGCGGTCATGCTCCATGGTCGGTAGCTGTCGTGCCATAGGGGACAGCTGGGTAGTGGTTGGGAATTAACAAATCAGTCCCTTCAGGATCTCTTGTTTTTGCGATCTCAGAAATGAACGCAAAATCAAACAAACCTCACAACATTCAGTGGAGTTTGCGATTTTTCTAAATTACCGCATATTTTCCACAGATTTGGGCCGAGAAGCGTCATGTGACGTCATCACAACGCGCGTCGAACACGAGTACAGCTAAAAGGTCTCATTTACCAACAAACATCACTGTGAAAGACAAAACTATTTCGTGCGATTGCAGTTTCGCCAATTCGAAGCACAAAAAGCACAAAAAACTCCGCAAGTTGCATCGTAAATTTTCAAAAAAAGCCGACGCAAAATCGAGCATTTTTGACACCAACAATCACAAAAAAAAACCTCTGAAATCCTGTACAGACTGACAAATGATCAAAAAATTGGGGAAAACTGAAGGAAAATCCAAAAAAAAAAAAAAACCCCAAAAAACGTTTGGTATGAAACTAAATGCTAGCTAGCTAAGCATGCGCATGCAAGATCCTCTAATCTCGGATGTGACTGGAACGCTCGCCAAACAGCTAAACGCATACACAACAGATAAACCGCACACTTACAACTGCAATTACTTCAGCACTCGTTATCAAAGAAACGCCAAACAATGTTTCCATGACTACCGCATCCAGGGTTGCTGGGCTGTGGCAGAGTAAACACATCACTGTGTCTCTGAGAGCGTGGTGGGGTTATTAGACACGTCCAGGTGCTGTAGCTGCTTTAGGAGCTTGTAAGCAGCTCACTGACGTACTTCGGCACTGTGTGCGACAGAAACTCCAGGCTTTATTATTGTGCTGCCTTCAGGAACAAGCATTGATCAGGCTGAGACGCAGAATTAACGAGCATCCTCGTGGCCATCAAAGTAGTCGGGGTGTGTTTTTCTTTCCTAGTGCGACCGTCGTCCATATTCTCACACAGAAACTGAATAGCGACACCCGAAGCAACGAGAGCAAGAAACGTTTTAGAGAAGCTTAATAATGAGATCATTTTACAGCTGGTGTTAAAGGATGATGCGATAAATAAAATAAATAAATAAATAAACAAACAAAGAAACATTGTTTTAAAGGCAATTTGGTGGCCTAGGCCGATACGTGTGCTGTCTCTGCACAGTGATGACCTGTCAGACACAGGCTTCTGATAAACGAGGGGCCTGAATTGAAAGAGACGTGTAATATATATCAGCCTTTTATATTCTCTCTCTGTCTTTCTCTTACACACACACACACACACACACACACACACACACACTCTATCTCTCTCTCCATGTCTATCCTCTATCCTTTATCTATTCCCTTCCCTGTTTATTTCTCTCTTCGTCACTTACTCTCCTGGAGGCTAGAAGCAAGGAGGAACAAGACAGGGTTGAAGGGAAAAAAAACAACAACAAGAGAGAGACGTGAAAGCCTCTCCTGCTGACGTGACAGCCGAAACAGATCAACACGTGTTGATGAATAATTAAAAATAAGCGAGCAAGGCTGTTCGGCTACATCACTTTGCAGAAACAGGATTAAACTCCTGTCTGCATTCCCTCGCCTCCGGTGAGAAGACATTTAAACGCCGTATTGTCTGAAAGTGCTGCGCGTCGGTGCATCTAACAATAACTTCACTTTTTTTAAAAAGGGAGGAGGATTCAGTGCAACGGGCGTAACCAGCAGCGATCAAACGCTTCATTCATCACCGTCCTCCTGCTCCCGTGCCATTTGTTTTAAAGTATTCTCCTGCACTCAAGGCCTGGGACGTTTAGCACATTTATCTTACGAGCCCAGATCCATAAATCCATAGGGACTAAAAAAAACAGGTCGGGTCCGGCTCACATGGTTCCCCTCTGTCTCTATTTGAGACGAGACGGTGAGCCGCTGACACGCCGCTCTGTGTATTGAACAAGGATCTATAGCTGATTTATGAAGCGGGAGGAGATCGATAATGTTTCTGTCACTGTGGGGAAAGAGAGAGAGAGAGAGAGAGAGAGAGAGAGAGAGAGAGAGAGAAATGAAACAAAGTGATCCCCAACTTTAGCTGCCTCTCAGACCCCAACAAACTGCCCCACCTACTGGGGGAGCACAGAGAGAGCTACACTAGCTGCACAGTACACACACACCTGCCACCAGGTGAGGGACAGTGAGTGACCACGTCACAAGCACACATACACACACATGCACACACACACACTATTTTATATATGTGTGTGTGTGTGTGTGTGTGTGTGTGTGTGTGTGTGTGTGTGTACACAGTGTCTCACAAAAGTGAGTACACCCCTCACATATTTGTAAATATGTTATTATATCTTTTCATGGGACAACACTGAAGAAATGACACTTTGCTACAATGTAAAGTAGTGAGTGTACAGCTTGTATAACAGTGTAAATTTGCTGTCCCCTCAAAATAACTCAACACACAGCCATTAATGTCTAAACCGCTGGCGACAAAAGTGAGTACACCCCTAAGTGAAAATGTCCAAATTGGGCCCAATTAGCCATTTTCCCTCCCCGGTGTCATGTGACTCGTTAGTGTTACAAGGTCTCAGGTGTGAATGGGGAGCAGGTGTGTTAAGTCTGGTGTTATCGCTCTCACACTCTCTCATACTGGTCACTGGAAGTTCAACATGGCACCTCATGGCAAAGAACTCTCTGAGGATCTGAAAAGAAGAATTGTTGCTCTACATAAAGATGGCCTAGGCTATAAGAAGATTGCCAACACCCTGAAACTGAGCTGCAGCACGGTGGCGAAGACCATAGTGGCACAAGAAAGCCAAAAGAAGAAATTGTTTACCTGCATGCTGGTGAACACCCAGATTACCGTTATTACTGACTGGTTTAAGATTTAAAGTAAGCGATTTTAGCAGTCCTTGCTAACTTGCGCCAGATTTAAGCTAATTAAGTCCATCTCTACTTCAGTGTCATGCTTCCATTTAAACTAACACTGAAACGATAGAAAGACAGAAGGGGACAGCAGCAGCGCTGTTGTTCCACATTTGATTCCAGATTAAGAAACTTAGCAATTGCTGTCAGGAAAACCGGCACATTGTGCACGTGACAAACGTGACTATGTGGTTAATATCCCGTCTAACTCAGAGAGACGTTCTTCCACAGGATATTATCCATTTCAGCGACATCAAAATGTTCCTAAAAACACTTTGATTGTTAATCCCATTTAATCACAATTATGTAACTGACTATAAAGTGTATCTAATTATTACTTGGTCTTCTAGATGAGCATTTAATTCATTCCCCAGATATTAATGTAGCTGTAATTTTTAACTTTAAAGTACATAAAGTTTGTGGGTAACCTTGAAGGATTTGGTAGAGGATATACTAAGCTAAAGCAACACAGCATGCAATTAATAACGAGACAAAGACTGCTGCTTTAGGAAGGAGAAAAAAACAAACAAACAAAAAAAAAACGCTCCTTCAGCACTTTCACAACACCACAACTAATATCAGACCCCATTTAAAATAGGTCATATGAAGCCTAGAAAAACACACACACACACACACACAGTCTCTGGAGAGTAGGCCTGTCATGTAGTGCAGTATGTGTATATGTGTGTGTGTGTGTGTTACAGGATAAATGGTTGCAGGTGAAGGGCTGTGAACTCCTCTCTCAGTGTTACCCAGCAGGAGAGAGAGCAGCAGGAGGACGACGGGTTAAGGACAAAATGAATACGAGATGACCAGAGACTAAAAGACGATCTGGTTCATGTGAATCTCACTTCGTCAAATCCAGGAACCCTCCAACCACCCCCAAGGGGTCCGAGAGGCATAGCCTTACCCCTTTTTAATTTGTTACAGTGGCAGAAATCACAAGCATTCCCAAAACTATTACATCAGTTCTAAGATACCGACAGAAAACATAGTGAGGTGAAAGTAAGTGGTCTGCACTTATATAGCGCCTTTTAAGCTTCGCGGTTCTACAAAGCGCTTTACACTGCGTCTCATTCACCCGCTCACGCACACACACACACACACCAATGACAGCAGAGCTACCATGCAAGGCACCTGCCTGCCATCGGGAGCAACATGGGGTTCAGTGTCTTGCCCAAGGACACTTCGGCACATGGAGTCATGTGGGCCGGGAATGGAACCGCCAACCCTACGATCAGTGGACAACCCGCTCTACCACCTGAGTGCACATCATTACATGTCGTACTATATACGGACATGGCCTCCATCATTTTTGCTGACCTCGATATCACCCGTTGTGTTTACATGCGTGTTTGTTTACATAAGAATGACGGTCAGCAACATTTTAGCCATTCGGGCTGCTTCTGTCCTCTCGTCTGCGCTAACCCTTTCAAATTAAACTTCCAACTTCCAATATTCATCGAATTTAAGATAAAAAACACATTCGAATGCAAAATCTGTGTGCATTCGAATTTAAGATGTGTAGCAAGCACTAGCACCGATTTTAATTAAAACATACTGTCGACACGCAATGACACGCAGTACATTAACAATGCCTTAACAATGTATTTAATGAAGAAGTATAGTTCTAGCGTTTCAAATAGTCCAGTCACAGTCAATAATGTCGGGGACTGAGCCGCTTAAGCTTCGTGAGCTGAAGCTGAACAGTGAATGAACAGCGGTAAACTGAAGCGCTTTACTAGCGGGTTAATTAACGCACCCAAACGCATCCTATACACATATGAGATTAATCAGACATATACACGACATAAACACAATATAATACAATTTGTTTCTGTACAGAATGACGCAAATGCACAAGTGAACTTGAACTTAAGTGAGGCGCTAGGTAGAATGGTAAGTCTACGCTCTTTCTGTAACAACTAGGGCTGGGCGATATATATCGGTATAATATGGATGTCATGATAAATGAATACGCGATACATTTTTCTGAAATATCGTTGGTATGGTGATTTTTTTTTTCAACGTTTTTTAACGTGCTGTAGCTCGTACCCGTTCATCCAGTTTGTTCAGTTGCTCCCTGTAGAAGGCGTCCTGCTTCCTCAGCTGCTGTTCCCTCTCCTCCAATTGCTTAGCCTGTGAATGCAACAAACAAAAGAAACGTCAGACTTAAAAAAGTGTATTATTTGGAGAAAAAAAAAAAAAAAAAAAGTAACCCTCTGTTTTAACATTCGAGATCAAACCTTTAAAAGCTCCAGCAAAAGGACGAACCAAAAAGGCCTTTAGGGTGTTAGACGGATCCATTATAATAACATAAATATGCATTAGATCCTACGAGAAGAGTCTGGACGTCTACGTCTTTCCCTCAGATCCTTCCAAGGGCATCGGTTCATGACAGGTCTTTATCAGTGTGTCATCAGAATGTGTGCAGACTCTATGCTGAAAAGGCTGATGTGGGGATAACATCAGCAGGAGGACAATGGAGAATCTTTATGGCTCCTCTATCGCTCCGTGCACTTCTATTGCATATCCCTTCTGACCTTCAGCTCATGACTTCTGCTCACATTCGTGGTGCTTACTGCATGGTTTTATCAGAAGAGCAGAAGCGAGACGCTTCCCTTCTACAAATGATGAAGTGCTCGGTAATTTTCTTTGATAATGTCTCTGGAATAGTCTGGAACAGCGGTTAACTCCGAGTGCTGCAAGAAAGAAATCTATCCTCCATTGCGTTGTGGTCAGAACTTATTGATTTTTAAACAGAACTGGGAACCGATGTTCAGTTCACATAATGACGGTAAATGTCAAATTGACCATTACAAGCATTTCAGAAGAACATGGATGAGAAAAATCAAAGCCTAACATTTTTTGGCAGGAGTTCAATATTCCCAATGTCATGTCTCAGAGCTGGAATTAACTGGGTGTTGATTTTTGGGGAAACGTGGACGCTAAACTTATACGTTTATAAACTTATAAACATATTTGAAGTCTAGGTGAAATCATTTTATGTTATTCCTCACGGAATAACCTGAACATCCATAGCTACATTAACTCTGTAGTAGCCAGCAAAATAGACTATGTGCTAGAGCAGTGGTCACCAACCCTCTTCCTTGAGATCTACCTCCCTGCAGGTTTCATCTCCAACCAAAATCTAACACACCTGTTTTAGCTGACCAAGAACTTCTTAAGGCAATGATTAGATGGTCAGGTGGGCACCATTATGGTTGGAGCTAAAGTCTTCAGAAAGGTAGCTGTCCAGGAACAGGGTTGGTGACCACTGTGCTATAGGTACTAGGAATGGATGCATCGATACTGATACTGGTACCAGGTATCAGTCCAGGACTATGTGACATAATCCTAGCGTACATTGTCACACTAATGAACAGACGACACACAATGACAGATCTGGACGTAGTTCACGATTAATGATCAATGATCAAAGCAAAGGAGGAGTCCACTGCTAGCCACACGCTGGCCAGGTGAGTGAAAATAACGGCTCTCGGTCATCGACAGTGAGGGATTCAGGCTGTAAGAACAGGCTAATGAACTTATGATTCATCTACCTTTGTATAAAGGTCAATGTACATGTTGTTGCCGAGTAGCCTATTAATTACAATACAATATTTTATAGTGAAACCATGGCAACCGTCAATAAACTCTAGTATAAATACTACTATAGGGTGACGGAAGGCAGAGGAAAAAAAATCACCACGGTAAGCAAGAGAGTGAGTTGAAAATACAGATTCACAGTGAATTTCGGTCGTGCCTTACATTACACACCTTCCCCTTGCAAGCAGAGCATGAAAGAAAGAAAAAGAGAGAGAAAGGCTATGAAAAGGATAGATTTTTCTTTAAATGACATTTCCGAGCCTCATCACTAAAAGCTACTGAGAGAGAGAGAGAGAGAGAGACTTTGCTTTCCCTCTTGCATACACAGAGTGCAGTGGATTAAAGCAAGGCCCACATTTGTGAAGGAGAAACAAAGAAAAATGTGCTTATGAAAGAAAAATCTAATCTAAATCCAATCCCAGTTGAGTGATGGGTATCAGAGTTGAGATAATGTTTTATCTGAGAGATGTTCTCGGCGCATAGTAATGAAATCCACACCGACAAAACAATCATCAGTCTGAGGAAACATGGCATGGTACTGCCGAATCACTCTGGACATGTTACACACTGACATGATGTTTATTCTCAGCTGTATGTGATGAGATAAAGCAGGCGATGGCATAGACCAGGCGATGAGATAAAGCAGGCGATGGGATAGACCAGGCGATGAGATAAAGCAGGCGATGGGATAGACCAGGCGATGGGATAGACCAGGCGATGAGATAAAGCAGGCGATGGGATAGACCAGGCGATGAGATAAAGCAGGCGATGGCATAGACCAGGCGATGAGATAAAGCAGGCGATGGGATAGACCAGGCGATGAGATAAAGCAGGCGATGAGATAAAGCAGGCGATGGGATAGACCAGGCGATGAGATGGACCAGGCGATGAGATGGACCAGGCGATCAGATGGACCGATCGATCAGATAGACCGATAGATCAGAGAGACCAATCGATCAAATGGACCAGGCGATGAGATGGACCAGGCGATGAGATGGACCAGGCGATGAGATGGACCAGGCGATGAGATGGACCAGGCGATGAGATGGACCAGGCGATGAGATGGTCCAGGCGATGAGATGGACCAGGCGATGAGATGGACCAGGCGATGAGATAGATCAAGCAATCAGCTATAGCAGGTGTTGAGACTTAAGCAGGGGATGAGATAGACCAGGCGATCAGATGGACCAGGCGATGAGATAGACGGATCGATGAGATAGACGGATCGATGAGATGGACCAGGCGATGAGATGGA